>JAPFFH010000011.1:1155174-1225280 GCA_029030765.1 Salix suchowensis | reverse complement strand
CCAATTTGTCCGAAAATCCAAGGCTAACACCCCCTCCAAAAAACCAAGTTCTATCATTTTGGGGGGAAAAAGTCTATTACCCATAAATTTGAAGTCTAATACCAACTAAAAGGTATGGGATATGAACAAGGTTATAAATCTAAGGCTAATACTCATTTAAAATGGGGCTCGTGAAGTCAGGAACAATTTGTCCGAAAATCCAAGGCTAACACCCCCTCCAAAAACCAAGTTCTATCATTTTGGGGGGAAAAGTCTATTACCCATAAATTTGAAGTCTAATACCAACTAAAAGGGATAGGATATGAACAAGGTTATAAATCTAAGGCTAATAATCATTTAAAATGGGGCTCATCGAATAAGGATCAATTTGTCCGAAAATCCAAGGCTAACACCCCCTCCAAAAACCAAGTTCTATCATTTTGGGGGGAAAAGTCTATTACCCAAAAATTTGAAGTCTAATACCAACTAAAAGGTATGGGATATGAACAAGGTTATAAATCTAAGGCTAATACTCATTTAAAATGGCGCTCGTGAAGTCAGGACCAATTTGTCTGAAAATCCAAGGCTAACACCCCCTCCAAAAACCAAGTTCTATCATTTTGGGGGGAAAAGTCTATTACCCATAAATTTGAAGTCTAATACCAACTAAAAGGTATGGGATATGAAAAAGGCTATAAATCTAAGGCTAATACTCATTTAAAATGGGGCTCGTGAAGTCGGGACCAATTTGTCCAGAAAATCCAAGGCTAACACCCCCTCCAAAAACCAAGTTCTATCATTTTAGGGGGAAAAAGTCTATTACCCATAAATTTGAAGTCTAATACCAACTAAAAGGGATAGGATATGAACAAGGTTATAAATCTAAGGCTAATACTCATTTAAAATGGGGGCTCGTCGAGTCGGGACCAATTTGTCCGAAAATCCAAGGCTAACACCCCCTCCAAAAAACCAAGTTCTATCATTTTTAGGGGAAAAAGTCTATTACCCATAAATTTGAAGTCTGATACCAACTAAATGGTATTGGATATGATCAAGGTAAGAAATCTAAGGCTAATACTCATTTAAAATGGGGCTCGTCGAGTCGGGACCAATTTGTCCCAGAAAATCCAAGGCTAACAACCCCTCCAAAAAACCAAGTTCTATCATTTTGGGGGGGAAAAAGTCTATTACCCATAAATTTGAAGTCTAATAAGAACTAAAAGGGATTGTATATGAACAAGGTTAGAAATCTAAGGCTAATACTCATTTAAAATGGGGCTCGTCAAGTCAGGACCAATTTGTCCGAAAATACAAGGCTAACACCCCCTCCAAAAACCAAGTTCTATCATTTTGGGGGGAAAAGTCTATTACCCATAAATTTGAAGTCTAATACCAACTTAAAGGTATTGGATATGAACATGGTTAGAAATCTAAGGCTAATACTCATTTAAAATGGGGCTCGTGAAGTCAGGACCAATTTGCCCGAAAATCCAAGGCTAACACCCCCTCCAAAAACAAAGTTCTATCATTTTGGGGGGAAAAGTCTATTACCCATAAATTTAAAGTCTAATACCAACTAAAAGGGATTGGATATGAACAAGGTTAGAAATCTAAGGCTAATACTCATTTAAAATGGGGCTCGTCGAGTCAGGACCAATTTGTCCGAAAATCCAAGGCTAACCCCCCTCCAAAAACCAAGTTCTATCATTTTGGGGGGAAAAGTCTATTACCCTTAAATTTGAAGTCTAATACCAACTAAAAGGGATTGGATATGTACAAGGTTAGAAATATAAGGCTAATACTCATTTAAATTGGGGCTCGTGAAGTCAGGACCAATTTGTCCGAAAATCCAAGGCTAACACCCCCTCCAAAAACAAAGTTCTATCATTTTGGGGGGAAAAGTCTATTACCCATAAATTTGAAGTCTAATACCAACTAAAAGGGATTGGATATGAACAAGGTTAGAAATCTAAGGCTAATACTCATTTAAAATGGGGCTCGTCGAGTCAGGACCAATTTGTCTGAAAATCAAAGGCTAACACCCCCTCCAAAAACCAAGTTCTATCATTTTGGGGGAAAAAGTCTATTACCCATAAATTTGAAGTCTAATACCAACTTAAAGGTATTGGATATGAACAAGGTTAGAAATATAAGGCTAATACTCATTTAAATTGGGGCTCGTGAAGTCAGGACCAATTTGTCCGAAAATCCAAGGCTAACACCCCCTCCAAAAACAAAGTTCTATCATTTTGGGGGGAAAAGTCTATTACCCATAAATTTGAAGTCTAATACCAACTAAAAGGGATTGGATATGAACAAGGTTAGAAATCTAAGGCTAATACTCATTTAAAATGGGGCTCGTCGAGTCAGGACCAATTTGTCCGAAAATCCAAGGCTAACCCCCCTCCAAAAACCAAGTTCAATCATTTTTGGGGGAAAAGTCTATTACCCATAAATTTGAAGTCTAATACCAACTAAAAGGTATTGGATATGAACAAGGTTAGAAATATAAGGCTAATACTCATTTAAAATGGGGCTCGTCAAGTCAGGACCAATTTGTCCCAAAATCCAAGGCTAACACCCCCTCCAAAAACCAAGTTCTATCATTTTGGGGGGAAAGTCTATTACCCATAAATTTGAAGTCTAATACCAACTAAAAGGTATTGGATATGAACAAGGTTAGAAATCTAAGGCTAATACTAATTTAAAATGGGGCTCGTCAAGTGAGGACCAATTTGTCCAAAAATCCAAGGCTAACACCCCCTCCAAAAACAAAGTTCTATCATTTTGGGGGAAAAAGTCTATTACCCATAAATTTGAAGTCTAATACCAACTAAAACGGATTGGATATGAACAAGGTTAGAAATCTAAGGCTAATACTCATTTAAAATGGAGCTCGTCGAGTCAGGACAAATTTGTCCGAAAATCCAAGGCTAACACCCCTTCCAAAAACCAAGTTCTATCATTTTGGGGGGAAAAGTCTATTACCCATAAATTTGAAGTCTAATACCAACTAAAAGGGATTGGATATGAACAAGGTTACAAATCTAAGGCTAATACTCATTTAAAATGGAGCTCGTCGAGTCAGGACAAATTTGTCCGAAAATCCAAGCCTAACACCCCTTCCAAAAACCAAGTTCTATCATTTTGGGGGGAAAAGTCTATTACCCATAAATTTGAAGTCTAATACCAATAAAAATGGATTGGATATGAACAAGGTTAGAAATCTAAGGCTAATGCTCATTTAAAATGGGGATCGTCGAGTCAGGACCAATTTGACCGAAAATCCAAGGCTAACACCCCCTCCAAAAACCAAGTTCTATCATTTTAGGGGGAAAAGTCTATTACCCATAAATTTGAAGTCTAATACCAACTAAAAGGTATTGGATATGAACAAGGTTAGAAATCTAAGGCTAATACTCATTTAAAATGGGGCTCGTCGAGTCATGACCAATTTGTCCGAAAATCCAAGGCTAACACCCCCTCCAAAAACCAAGTTCAACCATGTTTGGGGGAAAAGTGTATTACCCATAAATTTGAAGTCTAATACCAACTAAAAGCTCTTGGATATGAACAAGGTTAGAAATATAAGGCTAATACTCATTTAAATGGGGCTCGTCGAGTCAGGATCAATTTGTCCGAAAATCCAAGGCTAACACCCCCTCCAAAAACAAAGTTCAATCGTGTTTGGGGGAAAAGTCTATTACCCCTAAATTTGAAGTCTAATACCAATTAAAAAGGGCTTGGATATGAACAAGTTTAGAAATATAAGGCTAATACTCATTTAAGTAGGGCTCGTCGAGTCGGGGATCAATTTGTCAGAAAATCCAAGGCTAACACCCCCTCCAAAAAACAAAGTTCAATCATGTTTGGGGGGAAAAGTCTATTACCCATAGATTTGAAGTCTAATACCAACTAAAAAGGGCTTGGATATGAAAAAGATTAGAAATCTAAGGCTAATACTCATTTAAATGGGGCTCGTCGAGTCGGGGATCAATTTGTCAGAAAATCCAAGGCTAACAACCCCTCCAAAAAACCAAGTTCAACCATGTTTGGGGGAAAAGTGTATTACCCATAAATTTGAAGTCTAATACCAACTAAAAGCTCTTGGATATGAACAAGGTTAGAAATATAAGGCTAATACTCATTTAAATGGGGCTCGTCGAGTCAGGATCAATTTGTCCGAAAATCCAAGGCTAACACCCCCTCCAAAAACAAAGTTCAATCATGTTTGGGGAGAAAGTCTATTACCCCTAAATTTGAAGTCTAATACCAATTAAAAAGGGCTTGGATATGAACAAGGTGAAATATAAGGCTAATACTCATTTAAATAGGGCTCGCCAAGTCAGGATCAATTTGTCTGAAAAACCAAGGCTAACACCCCCTCCAAAAATAAAGTTCAATCATGTTTGGGGGAAACGACTATTACCCATAGATTTGAAGTCTAATACCAACTAAAAAGGGCTTGGATATGAAAAAGATTAGAAATCTAAGGCTAATACGCATTAAAATTGGGCTCGTTGAGTCAGGATCAATTTGTCCGGAAATCCAAGGCTAACACCACCTCCAAAAACCAAGTTTAATCTTGTTTGGGGGAAAAGTCTATTACCCATAAATTTGAAGTCTAATACCAACTAAAAGGGTTTGGATATGAACAAGGTTAGAAATCTAAGGCTAATACTCATTTAAAATGGGGCTCGTCGAGTCAGAACTAATTTCTCCGAAAATCCAAGGCTAACGCCTCCTCCAAAAACAAAGTTCAATCATGTTTGGGGGAAAATTTTATTTCCCATAAATTTGAAGTCTAATACAAACTAAAAGCTCTTGGATATGAACAAGGTTAGAAATATATGGATAATACTCATTTAAATGGGGCTCGTTGAGTAAGGATCAATTTGTCCGAAAATCCAAGGCTAACACCCCCTCCAAAAACAAAGTTAAATCATGTTTGGGGGAAAAAGTCTATTACCCATAAATTTGAAGTCTAATACCAATTAAAAAGTGCTTGGATATGAACAAGGTTATAAATATAAGGATAATACTCATTTAAATAGGGCTTGTCGAGTCGGGATCAATTTGTCAGAAAATCCAAGGCTAACACCCCCTCCAAAAACAAAGTTCAATCATGTTTGGGGGGAAAAAGTCTATTACCCATAAATTTGAAGTCTAATACCAATTAAAAAGGGCTTGGATATGAACAAGGTTAGAAATATAAGGCTAATACTCATTTAAATAGGGCTCGTCAAGTCAGGATCAATTTGTCCGAAAATCCAAGGCTAGCACCCCCTCCAAAAACAAAGTTCAACCATGTTTGGGGGAAAAGTGTATTACCCATAAATTTGAAGTCTAATACCAACTAAAACCTCTTGGATATGAACAAGGTTAGAAATATAAGGCTATTACTCATTTAAATGGGGCTCGTCGAGTCAGGATCAATTTGTCCGAAAATCCAAGGCTAACACCCCCTCCAAAAACCAAGTTCAACCATGTTTGGGGGAAAATTGTATTACCCATAAATTTGAAGTCTAATACCAACTAAAATCTCTTGGATATGAACAAGGTTAGAAATATAAGGCTATTACTCATTTAAATGGGGCTCGTCGAGTCAGGATCAATTTGTCCGAAAATCCAAGGCTAACACCGCCTCCAAAAACCAAGTTCAACCATGTTTGGGGGAAAATTGTATTACCCATAAATTTGAAGTCTAATACCAACTAAAAGCTCTTGGATATGGACAAGGTTAGAAATGTAAGGCTAATACTCATTTAAATGGGGCTCGTCGAGTCAGGATCAATTTGTCCGAAAATCCAAGGCTAACACCCCCTCCAAAAACAAAGTTCAATCATGTTTGGGGAAAAAGTCTATTACCCCTAAATTTGAAGTCTAATACCAATTAAAAAGGGCTTGGAAATGAACAAGGTGAAATATAAGGCTAATACTCATTTAAATAGGGCTCGCCGAGTCAAGATCAATTTGTCTGAAAAACCAAGGCTAACACCCCCTCCAAAAATAAAGTTCAATCATGTTTGGGGGAAACGACTATTACCCATAGATTTGAAGTCTAATACCAACTAAAAAGGGCTTGGATATGAAAAAGATTAGAAATCTAAGGCTAATACGCATTAAAATTGGGCTCGTTGAGTCAGGATCAATTTGTCCGGAAATCCAAGGCTAACACCCCCTCCAAAAACAAAGTTAAATCATGTTTGGGGGAAAAGTCTATTACCCATAAATTTGAAGTCTAATACCAATTAAAAAGTGCTTGGATATGAACAAGGTTATAAATATAAGGATAATACTCATTTAAATAGGGCTTGTCGAGTCAGGATCAATTTGTCCGAAAATCCAAGGCTAACACCCCCTCCAAAAACAAAGTTCAATCATGTTTGGGGGAAAAGTCTATTACCCATAAATTTGAAGTCTAATACCAATTAAAAAGGGCTTGGATATGAACAAGGTTAGAAATATAAGGCTAATACTCATTTAAATAGGGCTCGTCAAGTCAGGATCAATTTGTCCGAAAATCCAAGGCTAACTCCCCCTCCAAAAACAAAGTTCAACCATGTTTGGGGGAAAAGTGTATTATCCATAAATTTGAAGTCTAATACCAACTAAAAGCTCTTGGATATGAACAAGGTTAGAAATATAAGGCTATTACTCATTTAAATGGGGCTCGTCGAGTCAGGATCAATTTGTCCAGAAAATCCAAGGCTAACACCCCCTCCAAAAACCAAGTTCAACCATGTTTGGGGGAAAATTGTATTACCCATAAATTTGAAGTCTAATACCAACTAAAATCTCTTGGATATGAACAAGGTTAGAAATATAAGGCTATTACTCATTTAAATGGGGCTCGTCGAGTCGGGATCAATTTGTCAGAAAATCCAAGGCTAACACCGCCTCCAAAAACCAAGTTCAACCATGTTTGGGGGAAAAATTGTATTACCCATAAATTTGAAGTCTAATACCAACTAAAAGCTCTTGGATATGGACAAGGTTAGAAATATAAGGCTAATACTCATTTAAATGGGGCTCGTCGAGTCAGGATCAATTTGTCCGAAAATCCAAGGCTAACACCCCCTCCAAAAACAAAGTTCAATCATGTTTGGGGGAAAAAGTCTATTACCCCTAAATTTGAAGTCTAATACCAATTAAAAAGGGCTTGGATATGAACAAGGTGAAATATAAGGCTAATACTCATTTAAATAGGGCTCGTCGAGTCAAGATCAATTTGTCTGAAAAACCAAGGCTAACACCCCCTCCAAAAATAAAGTTCAATCATGTTTGGGGGAAACGACTATTACCCATAGATTTGAAGTCTAATACCAACTAAAAAGGGCTTGGATATGAAAAAGATTAGAAATCAAAGGCTAATACGCATTAAAATTGGGCTCGTGGAGTCAGGATCAATTTGTCCGAAAATCCAAGGCTAACACCCCCTCCAAAAACCAAGTTTAATGTTGTTTGGGGGAAAAGTCTATTACCCATAAATTTGAAGTCTAATACCAACTAAAAGGGATTGGATATGAACAAGGTTAGAAATCTAAGGCTAATACTCATTTAAAATGGGGCTCGTCGAGTCAGAACTAATTTCTCCGAAAATCCAAGGCTAACACCTCCTCGAAAAACAAAGTTCAATCATGTTTGGGGGAAAATTTTATTTCCCATAAATTTGAAGTCTAATACAAACTAAAAGCTCTTGGATATGAACAAGGTTAGAAATATAAGGGTATTACTCATTTAAATGGGGCTCGTCGAGTCAGGATCAATTTGTCCGAAAATCCAAGGCTAACACCCCCTCCAAAAACAAAGTTAAATCATGTTTGGGGGAAAAGTCTATTACCCATAAATTTGAAGTCTAATACCAATTAAAAAGTGCTTGGATATGAACAAGGTTATAAATATAAGGCTAATACTCATTTAAATAGGGCTTGTCGAGTCAGGATCAATTTGTCAGAAAATCCAAGGCTAACACCCCCTCCAAAAAACAAAGTTCAATCATGTTTGGGGGAAAAGTCTATTACCCATAAATTTGAAGTCTAATACCAATTAAAAAGTGCTTGGATATGAACAAGGTTATAAATATAAGGCTAATACTCATTTAAATAAGGCTTGTCGAGTCAGGATCAATTTGTCAGAAAATCCAAGGCTAACACCCCCTCCAAAAAACAAAGTTCAATCATGTTTGGGGGAAAAAGTCTATTACCCATAAATTTGAAGTCTAATACCAATTAAAAAGGGCTTGGATATGAACAAGGTTAGAAATATAAGGCTAATACTCATTTAAATAGGGCTCGTCAAGTCGGGATCAATTTGTCAGAAAATCCAAGGCTAACACCCCCTCCAAAAACAAAGTTCAACCATGTTTGGGGGGAAAAGTGTATTACCCATAAATTTGAAGTCTAATACCAACTAAAAGCTCTTGGATATGAACAAGGTTAGAAATATAAGGCTATTACTCATTTAAATGGGGCTCGTCGAGTCGGGATCAATTTGTCAGAAAATCCAAGGCTAACACCCCCTCCAAAAACCAAGTTCAACCATGTTTGGGGGAAAAATTGTATTACCCATAAATTTGAAGTATAATACCAACTAAAAGCTCTTGGATATGAACAAGGTTAGAAATATAAGGCTATTACTCATTTAAATGGGGCTCGTCGAGTCGGGGATCAATTTGTCCAGAAAATCCAAGGCTAACACCCCCCTCCAAAAACCAAGTTCAACCATGTTTGGGGGAAAATTGTATTACCCATAAATTTGAAGTCTAATACCAACTAAAAGCTCTTGGATATGAACAAGGTTAGAAATATAAGGCTATTACTCATTTAAATGGGGCTCGTCGAGTCAGGATCAATTTGTCCAGAAAATCCAAGGCTAACACCGCCTCCAAAAAACCAAGTTCAACCATGTTTGGGGGAAAATTGTATTACCCATAAATTTGAAGTCTAATACCAACTAAAAGCTCTTGGATATGGACAAGGTTAGAAATATAAGGCTAATACTCATTTAAATGGGGCTCGTCGAGTCAGGATCAATTTGTCCGAAAATCCAAGGCTAACACCCCCTCCTAAAACAAAGTTCAATCATGTTTGGGGGAAAAAGTCTATTACCCCTATATTTGAAGTCTAATACCAATTAAAAAGGGCTTGGATATGAACAAGGTTAGAAATCTAAGGCTAATACGCATTAAAATTGGGCTCGTTGAGTCAGGATCAATTTGTCCGAAAATCCAAGGCTAACACCCCCTCCAAAAACCAAGTTTAATCTTGTTTGGGGGAAAAGTCTATTACCCATAAATTTGAAGTCTAATACCAACTAAAAGGGATTGGATATGAACAAGGTTAGAAATCTAAGGCTAATACTCATTTAAAATGGGGCTCGTCGAGTCGGGAACTAATTTCTCCAGAAAATCCAAGGCTAACACCTTCTCCAAAAACAAAGTTCAATCATGTTTGGGGGAAAAATTTTATTTCCCATAAATTTGAAGTCTAATACAAACTAAAATCTCTTGGATATGAACAAGGTTAGAAATATAAGGCTATTACTCATTTAAATGGGGCTCGTCGAGTCAGGATCAATTTGTCCGAAAATCCAAGGCTAACACCCCCTCCAAAAACAAAGTTAAATCATGTTTGGGGGAAAAGTCTATTACCCATAAATTTGAAGTCTAATACCAATTAAAAAGTGCTTGGATATGAACAAGGTTATAAATATAAGGCTAATACTCATTTAAATAGGGTTGTCGAGTCGGGATCAATTTGTCAGAAAATCCAAGGCTAACACCCCCTCCAAAAAACAAAGTTCAATCATGTTTGGGGGGAAAAGTCTATTACCCATAAATTTGAAGTCTAATACCAATTAAAAAGGGCTTGGATATGAACAAGGTTAGAAATATAAGGCTAATACTCATTTAAATAGGGCTCGTCAAGTTAGGATCAATTTGTCAGAAAATCCAAGGCTAACACCCCCCTCCAAAAAACAAAGTTCAACCATGTTTGGGGGAAAAAGTGTATTACCCATAAATTTGAAGTCTAATACCAACTAAAAGCTCTTGGATATGAACAAGGTTAGAAATATAAGGCTATTACTCATTTAAATGGGGCTCGTCGAGTCGGGATCAATTTGTCCAGAAAATCCAAGGCTAACACCCCCTCCAAAAACCAAGTTCAACCATGTTTGGGGGAAAAATTGTATTACCCATAAATTTGAAGTCTAATACCAACTAAAAGCTCTTGGATATGAACAAGGTTAGAAATATAAGGCTATTACTCATTTAAATGGGGCTCGTCGAGTCGGGATCAATTTGTCCAGAAAATCCAAGGCTAACACCCCCTCCAAAAAACCAAGTTCAACCATGTTTGGGGGAAAAATTGTATTACCCATAAATTTGAAGTCTAATACCAACTAAAAGCTCTTGGATATGAACAAGGTTAGAAATATAAGGCTATTACTCATTTAAATGGGGCTCGTCGAGTCGGGATCAATTTGTCCAGAAAATCCAAGGCTAACACCCCCTCCTAAAACAAAGTTCAATCATGTTTGGGGGGAAAAAGTCTATTACCCCTAAATTTGAAGTCTAATACCAATTAAAAAGGGCTTGGATATGAACAAGGTTAGAAATATAAGGCTAATACTCATTTAAAATGGGGCTCGTCGAGTCAGAACTAATTTCTCCGAAAATCCAAGGCTAACACCTCCTCCAAAAACAAAGTTCAATCATGTTTGGGGGAAAATTTTATTTCCCATAAATTTGAAGTCTAATACAAACTAAAAGCTCTTGGATATGAACAAGGTTAGAAATATAAGGCTATTACTCATTTAAATGGGGCTCGTCGAGTCAGGATCAATTTGTCCGAAAATCCAAGGCTAACACCCCCTCCAAAAACAAAGTTAAATCATGTTTGGGGGAAAAGTCTATTACCCATAAATTTGAAGTCTAATACCAATTAAAAAGTGCTTGGATATGAACAAGGTTATAAATATAAGGCTAATACTCATTTAAATAGGGCTTGTCGAGTCAGGATCAATTTGTCCGAAAATCCAAGGCTAACACCCCCTCCAAAAACAAAGTTAAATCATGTTTGGGGGAAAAGTCTATTACCCATAAATTTGAAGTCTAATACCAATTAAAAAGTGCTTGGATATGAACAAGGTTATAAATATAAGGCTAATACTCATTTAAATAGGGTTGTCGAGTCAGGATCAATTTGTCCGAAAATCCAAGGCTAACACCCCCTCCAAAAACAAAGTTCAATCATGTTTGGGGGAAAAGTCTATTACCCATAAATTTGAAGTCTAATACCAATTAAAAAGGGCTTGGATATGAACAAGGTTAGAAATATAAGGCTAATACTCATTTAAATAGGGGCTCGTCAAGTCGGGATCAATTTGTCCAGAAAATCCAAGGCTAACACCCCCTCCAAAAACAAAGTTCAACCATGTTTGGGGGAAAAGTGTATTACCCATAAATTTGAAGTCTAATACCAACTAAAAGCTCTTGGATATGAACAAGGTTAGAAATATAAGGCTATTACTCATTTAAATGGGGCTCGTCGAGTCAGGATCAATTTGTCCGAAAATCCAAGGCTAACACCCCCTCCAAAAACCAAGTTCAACCATGTTTGGGGGAAAATTGTATTACCCATAAATTTGAAGTCTAATACCAACTAAAAGCTCTTGGATATGAACAAGGTTAGAAATATAAGGCTATTACTCATTTAAATGGGGCTCGTCGAGTCAGGATCAATTTGTCCGAAAATCCAAGGCTAACACCCCCTCCAAAAACCAAGTTCAACCATGTTTGGGGGAAAAATTGTATTACCCATAAATTTGAAGTCTAATACCAACTAAAAGCTCTTGGATATGAACAAGGTTAGAAATATAAGGCTATTACTCATTTAAATGGGGCTCGTCGAGTCAGGGATCAATTTGTCCGAAAATCCAAGGCTAACACCCCCTCCTAAAAACAAAGTTCAATCATGTTTGGGGGAAAAGTCTATTACCCCTAAATTTGAAGTCTAATACCAATTAAAAAGGGCTTGGATATGAACAAGGTTAGAAATATAAGGCTAATACTCATTTAAAATGGGGCTCGTCGAGTCAGAACTAATTTCTCCGAAAATCCAAGGCTAACACCTCCTCCAAAAACAAAGTTCAATCATGTTTGGGGGAAAATTTTATTTCCCATAAATTTGAAGTCTAATACAAACTAAAAGCTCTTGGATATGAACAAGGTTAGAAATATAAGGCTATTACTCATTTAAATGGGGCTCGTCGAGTCAGGATCAATTTGTCCGAAAATCCAAGGCTAACACCCCCTCCAAAAACAAAGTTAAATCATGTTTAGGGGAAAAAGTCTATTACCCATAAAATTGAAGACTAATACCAATTAAAAAGTGCTTGGATATGAACAAGGTTATAAATATAAGGATAATACTCATTTAAATAGGGCTTGTCGAGTCAGGATCAATTTGTCCGAAAATCCAAGGCTAACACACCCTCCAAAAACAAAGTTCAATCATGTTTGGGGGAAAAGTCTATTACCCATAAATTTGAAGTCTAATACCAATTAAAAAGGGCTTGGATATGAACAAGGTTAGAAATATAAGGCTAATACTCATTTAAATAGGGCTCGTCAAGTCGGGATCAATTTGTCCGAAAAATCCAAGGCTAACACCCCTCCAAAAACAAAGTTCAACCATGTTTGGGGGAAAAGTGTATTACCCATAAATTTGAAGTCTAATACCAACTAAAAGCTCTTGGATATGAACAAGGTTAGAAATATAAGGCTATTACTCATTTAAATGGGGCTCGTCGAGTTAGGATCAATTTGTCCGAAAATCCAAGGCTAACACCCCCTCCAAAAACAAAGTTCAACCATGTTTGGGGGAAAAGTGTATTACCCATAAATTTGAAGTCTAATACCAACTAAAAGCTCTTGGATATGAACAAGGTTAGAAATATAAGGCTATTACTCATTTAAATGGGGCTCGTCGAGTCAGGATTAATTTGTCCGAAAATCCAAGGCTAACACCCCCTCCAAAAACCAAGTTCAACCATGTTTGGGGGAAAATTGTATTACCCATAAATTTGAAGTCTAATACCAACTAAAATCTCTTGGATATGAACAAGGTTAGAAATATAAGGCTATTACTCATTTAAATGGGGCTCGTCGAGTCAGGATCAATTTGTCCGAAAATCCAAGGCTAACACCGCCTCCAAAAACCAAGTTCAACCATGTTTGGGGGAAAATTGTATTACCCATAAATTTGAAGTCTAATACCAACTAAAAACTCTTGGATATGGACAAGGTTAGAAATATAAGGCTAATACTCATTTAAATGGGGCTCGTCGAGTCAGGATCAATTTGTCAGAAAATCCAAGGCTAACACCCCCTCCAAAAACAAAGTTCAATCATGTTTGGGGAAAAAAGTCTATTACCCCCTAAATTTGAAGTCTAATACCAATTAAAAAGGGCTTGGATATGAACAAGGTGAAATATAAGGCTAATACTCATTTAAATAGGGCTCGTCGAGTCAAGATCAATTTGTCCCGAAAAACCAAGGCTAACACCCCCTCCAAAAAATAAAGTTCAATCATGTTTGGGGGAAAACGACTATTACCCATAGATTTGAAGTCTAATACCAACTAAAAAGGGCTTGGATATGAAAAAGATTAGAAATCAAAGGCTAATACGCATTAAAATTGGGCTCGTGGAGTCGGGATCAATTTGTCAGAAAATCCAAGGCTAACACCCCCTCCAAAAACCAAGTTTAATGTTGTTTGGGGGGAAAAGTCTATTACCCATAAATTTGAAGTCTAATACCAACTAAAAGGGATTGGATATGAACAAGGTTAGAAATCTAAGGCTAATACTCATTTAAAATGGGGCTCGTCGAGTCGGGAACTAATTTCTCCAGAAAATCCAAGGCTAACACCTCCTCGAAAAAACAAAGTTCAATCATGTTTGGGGGAAAATTTTATTTCCCATAAATTTGAAGTCTAATACAAACTAAAAGCTCTTGGATATGAACAAGGTTAGAAATATAAGGGTATTACTCATTTAAATGGGGCTCGTCGAGTCAGGATCAATTTGTCCGAAAATCCAAGGCTAACACCCCCTCCAAAAACAAAGTTAAATCATGTTTGGGGGAAAAGTCTATTACCCATAAATTTGAAGTCTAATACCAATTAAAAAGTGCTTGGATATGAACAAGGTTATAAATATAAGGCTAATACTCATTTAAATAGGGCTTGTCGAGTCAGGATCAATTTGTCCGAAAATCCAAGGCTAACACCCCCTCCAAAAACAAAGTTCAATCATGTTTGGGGGAAAAGTCTATTACCCATAAATTTGAAGTCTAATACCAATTAAAAAGTGCTTGGATATGAACAAGGTTATAAATATAAGGCTAATACTCATTTAAATAAGGCTTGTCGAGTCAGGATCAATTTGTCCGAAAATCCAAGGCTAACACCCCCTCCAAAAACAAAGTTCAATCATGTTTGGGGAAAAAGTCTATTACCCCTAAATTTGAAGTCTAATACCAATTAAAAAGGGCTTGGATATGAACAAGGTGAAATATAAGGCTAATACTCATTTAAATAGGGCTCGCCGAGTCAAGATCAATTTGTCTGAAAAACCAAGGCTAACACCCCCTCCAAAAATTCAATCATGTTTGGGGGAAACGACTATTACCCATAGATTTGAAGTCTAATACCAACTAAAAAGGGCTTGGATATGAAAAAGATTAGAAATCAAAGGCTAATACGCATTAAAATTGGGCTCGTGGAGTCAGGATCAATTTGTCCGAAAATCCAAGGCTAACACCCCCTCCAAAAACCAAGTTTAATGTTGTTTGGGGGAAAAGTCTATTACCCATAAATTTGAAGTCTAATACCAACTAAAAGGGATTGGATATGAACAAGGTTAGAAATCTAAGGCTAATACTCATTTAAAATGGGGCTCGTCGAGTCAGAACTAATTTCTCCGAAAATCCAAGGCTAACACCTCCTCGAAAAACAAAGTTCAATCATGTTTGGGGGAAAATTTTATTTCCCATAAATTTGAAGTCTAATACAAACTAAAAGCTCTTGGATATGAACAAGGTTAGAAATATAAGGGTATTACTCATTTAAATGGGGCTCGTCGAGTCAGGATCAATTTGTCAGAAAATCCAAGGCTAACACCCCTCCAAAAAACAAAGTTAAATCATGTTTGGGGGAAAAGTCTATTACCCATAAATTTGAAGTCTAATACCAATTAAAAAGTGCTTGGATATGAACAAGGTTATAAATATAAGGCTAATACTCATTTAAATAGGGCTTGTCGAGTCAGGATCAATTTGTCCGAAAATCCAAGGCTAACACCCCCTCCAAAAACAAAGTTCAATCATGTTTGGGGGAAAAGTCTATTACCCATAAATTTGAAGTCTAATACCAATTAAAAAGTGCTTGGATATGAACAAGGTTATAAATATAAGGCTAATACTCATTTAAATAAGCCTTGTCGAGTCAGGATCAATTTGTCCGAAAATCCAAGGCTAACACCCCCTCCAAAAACAAAGTTCAATCATGTTTGGGGGAAAAGTCTATTACCCATAAATTTGAAGTCTAATACCAATTAAAAAGGGCTTGGATATGAACAAGGTTAGAAATATAAGGCTAATACTCATTTAAATAGGGCTCGTCAAGTCGGGGATCAATTTGTCCCAGAAAATCCAAGGCTAACACCCCCTCCAAAAACAAAGTTCAACCATGTTTGGGGGAAAAAGTGTATTACCCATAAATTTGAAGTCTAATACCAACTAAAAGCTCTTGGATATGAACAAGGTTAGAAATATAAGGCTATTACTCATTTAAATGGGGCTCGTCGAGTCGGGGATCAATTTGTCCGAAAATCCAAGGCTAACACCCCCTCCAAAAACCAAGTTCAACCATGTTTGGGGGGAAAATTGTATTACCCATAAATTTGAAGTATAATACCAACTAAAAGCTCTTGGATATGAACAAGGTTAGAAATATAAGGCTATTACTCATTTAAATGGGGCTCGTCGAGTCGGGATCAATTTGTCCGAAAAATCCAAGGCTAACACCCCCTCCAAAAACCAAGTTCAACCATGTTTGGGGGAAAATTGTATTACCCATAAATTTGAAGTCTAATACCAACTAAAAGCTCTTGGATATGAACAAGGTTAGAAATATAAGGCTATTACTCATTTAAATGGGGCTCGTCGAGTCGGGATCAATTTGTCCAGAAAATCCAAGGCTAACACCGCCTCCAAAAACCAAGTTCAACCATGTTTGGGGGAAAAATTGTATTACCCATAAATTTGAAGTCTAATACCAACTAAAAGCTCTTGGATATGGACAAGGTTAGAAATATAAGGCTAATACTCATTTAAATGGGGCTCGTCGAGTCAGGATCAATTTGTCCGAAAATCCAAGGCTAACACCCCCTCCTAAAACAAAGTTCAATCATGTTTGGGGGAAAAGTCTATTACCCCTATATTTGAAGTCTAATACCAATTAAAAAGGGCTTGGATATGAACAAGGTTAGAAATCTAAGGCTAATACGCATTAAAATTGGGCTCGTTGAGTCAGGATCAATTTGTCCGAAAATCCAAGGCTAACACCCCCTCCAAAAACCAAGTTTAATCTTGTTTGGGGGAAAAGTCTATTACCCATAAATTTGAAGTCTAATACCAACTAAAAGGGATTGGATATGAACAAGGTTAGAAATCTAAGGCTAATACTCATTTAAAATGGGGCTCGTCGAGTCAGAACTAATTTCTCCGAAAATCCAAGGCTAACACCTCCTCCAAAAACAAAGTTCAATCATGTTTGGGGGAAAATTTTATTTCCCATAAATTTGAAGTCTAATACAAACTAAAATCTCTTGGATATGAACAAGGTTAGAAATATAAGGCTATTACTCATTTAAATGGGGCTCGTCGAGTCAGGATCAATTTGTCCGAAAATCCAAGGCTAACACCCCCTCCAAAAACAAAGTTAAATCATGTTTGGGGGAAAAGTCTATTACCCATAAATTTGAAGTCTAATACCAATTAAAAAGTGCTTGGATATGAACAAGGTTATAAATATAAGGCTAATACTCATTTAAATAGGGTTGTCGAGTCAGGATCAATTTGTCCGAAAATCCAAGGCTAACACCCCCTCCAAAAACAAAGTTCAATCATGTTTGGGGGAAAAGTCTATTACCCATAAATTTGAAGTCTAATACCAATTAAAAAGGGCTTGGATATGAACAAGGTTAGAAATATAAGGCTAATACTCATTTAAATAGGGCTCGTCAAGTCAGGATCAATTTGTCCGAAAATCCAAGGCTAACACCCCCTCCAAAAACAAAGTTCAACCATGTTTGGGGGAAAAGTGTATTACCCATAAATTTGAAGTCTAATACCAACTAAAAGCTCTTGGATATGAACAAGGTTAGAAATATAAGGCTATTACTCATTTAAATGGGGCTCGTCGAGTCAGGATCAATTTGTCCGAAAATCCAAGGCTAACACCCCCTCCAAAAACCAAGTTCAACCATGTTTGGGGGGAAAAATTGTATTACCCATAAATTTGAAGTCTAATACCAACTAAAAGCTCTTGGATATGAACAAGGTTAGAAATATAAGGCTATTACGCATTTAAATGGGGCTCGTCGAGTCAGGATCAATTTGTCCGAAAATCCAAGGCTAACACCCCCTCCAAAAACCAAGTTCAACCATGTTTGGGGGAAAATTGTATTACCCATAAATTTGAAGTCTAATACCAACTAAAAGCTCTTGGATATGAACAAGGTTAGAAATATAAGGCTATTACTCATTTAAATGGGGCTCGTCGAGTCAGGATCAATTTGTCCGAAAATCCAAGGCTAACACCCCCTCCTAAAACAAAGTTCAATCATGTTTGGGGGAAAAGTCTATTACCCCTAAATTTGAAGTCTAATACCAATTAAAAAGGGCTTGGATATGAACAAGGTTAGAAATATAAGGCTAATACTCATTTAAAATGGGGCTCGTCGAGTCAGAACTAATTTCTCCGAAAATCCAAGGCTAACACCTCCTCCAAAAACAAAGTTCAATCATGTTTGGGGGAAAATTTTATTTCCCATAAATTTGAAGTCTAATACAAACTAAAAGCTCTTGGATATGAACAAGGTTAGAAATATAAGGCTATTACTCATTTAAATGGGGCTCGTCGAGTCAGGATCAATTTGTCCGAAAATCCAAGGCTAACACCCCCTCCAAAAACAAAGTTAAATCATGTTTGGGGGAAAAGTCTATTACCCATAAATTTGAAGTCTAATACCAATTAAAAAGTGCTTGGATATGAACAAGGTTATAAATATAAGGCTAATACTCATTTAAATAGGGCTTGTCGAGTCAGGATCAATTTGTCCGAAAATCCAAGGCTAACACCCCCTCCAAAAACAAAGTTCAATCATGTTTGGGGGAAAAGTCTATTACCCATAAATTTGAAGTCTAATACCAATTAAAAAGGGCTTGGATATGAACAAGGTTAGAAATATAAGACTAATACTCATTTAAATAGGGCTCGTCAAGTCAGGATCAATTTGTCCAAAAATCCAAGGCTAACACCCCCTCCAAAAACAAAGTTCAACCATGTTTGGGGGAAAAGTGTATTACCCATAAATTTGAAGTCTAATACCAACTAAAAGCTCTTGGATATGAACAAGGTTAGAAATATAAGGCTATTACTCATTTAAATGGGGCTCGTCGAGTCAGGATCAATTTGTCCGAAAATCCAAGGCTAACACCCCCTCCAAAAACCAAGTTCAACCATGTTTGGGGGAAAATTGTATTACCCATAAATTTGAAGTCTAATACCAACTAAAATCTCTTGGATATGAACAAGGTTATAAATATAAGGCTATTACTCATTTAAATGGGGCTCGTCGAGTCAGGATCAATTTGTCCGAAAATCCAAGGCTAACACCCCCTCCAAAAACAAAGTTCAATCATGTTTGGGGAAAAAGTCTATTACCCCTAAATTTGAAGTCTAATACCAATTAAAAAGGGCTTGGATATGAACAAGGTGAAATATAAGGCTAATACTCATTTATATAGGGCTCGTCGAGTCAGGATCAATTTGTCTGAAAAACCAAGGCTAACACCCCCTCCAAAAATAAAGTTCAATCATGTTTGGGGGAAACGACTATTACCCATAGATTTGAAGTCTAATACCAACTAAAAAGGGCTTGGATATGAAAAAGATTAGAAATCTAAGGCTAATACGCATTAAAATTGGGCTCGTTGAGTCAGGATCAATTTGTCCAAAAATCCAAGGCTAACACCCCCTCCAAAAACCAAGTTTAATCTTGTTTGGGGGAAAAGTCTATTACCCATAAATTTGAAGTCTAATACCAACTAAAAGGGATTGGATATGAACAAGGTTAGAAATCTAAGGCTAATACTCATTTAAAATGGGGCTCGTCGAGTCAGAACTAATTTCTCCGAAAATCCAAGGCTAACACCTCCTCCAAAAACAAAGTTCAATCATGTTTGGGGGAAAATTTTATTTCCCATAAATTTGAAGTCTAATACAAACTAAAAGCTCTTGGATATGAACAAGGTTAGAAATATATGGCTAATACTCATTTAAATGGGGCTCGTTGAATCAGGATCAATTTGTCCGAAAATCCAAGGCTAACACCCCCTCCAAAAAACAAAGTTAAATCATGTTTGGGGGGAAAAAGTCTATTACCCATAAATTTGAAGTCTAATACCAATTAAAAAGTGCTTGGATATGAACAAGGTTATAAATATAAGGATAATACTCATTTAAATAGGGCTTGTCGAGTCAGGATCAATTTGTCCGAAAATCCAAGGCTAACACCCCCTCCAAAAACAAAGTTCAATCATGTTTGGGGGAAAAGTCTATTACCCATAAATTTGAAGTCTAATACCAATTAAAAAGGGCTTGGATATGAACAAGGTTAGAAATATAAGGCTAATACTCATTTAAATAGGGCTCGTCAAGTCAGGATCAATTTGTCCGAAAATCCAAGGCTAACACCCCCTCCAAAAACAAAGTTCAACCATGTTTGGGGGAAAAGTGTATTACCCATAAATTTGAAGTCTAATACCAACTAAAAGCTCTTGGATATGAACAAGGTTAGAAATATAAGGCTATTACTCATTTAAATGGGGCTCGTCGAGTTAGGATCAATTTGTCCGAAAATCCAAGGCTAACACCCCCTCCAAAAACCAAGTTCAACCATGTTTGGGGGAAAAGTGTATTACCCATAAATTTGAAGTCTAATACCAACTAAAAGCTCTTGGATATGAACAAGGTTAGAAATATAAGGCTAATACTAATTTAAATGGGGCTCGTCGAGTCAGGATCAATTTGTCCGAAAATCCAAGGCTAACACCCCCTCCAAAAACAAAGTTCAATCATGTTTGGGGAAAAAGTCTATTACCCCTAAATTTGAAGTCTAATACCAATTAAAAAGGGCTTGGATATGAACAAGGTGAAATATAAGGCTAATACTCATTTATATAGGGCTCGTCGAGTCGGGATCAATTTGTCCCGAAAAACCAAGGCTAACACCCCCTCCAAAAAATAAAGTTCAATCATGTTTGGGGGAAAACGACTATTACCCATAGATTTGAAGTCTAATACCAACTAAAAAGGGCTTGGATATGAAAAAGATTAGAAATCTAAGGCTAATACGCATTAAAATTGGGCTCGTTGAGTCAGGATCAATTTGTCCGAAAATCCAAGGCTAACACCCCCTCCAAAAACCAAGTTTAATCTTGTTTGGGGGAAAAGTCTATTACCCATAAATTTGAAGTCTATTACCAACTAAAAGGGATTGGATATGAACAAGGTTAGAAATCTAAGGCTAATACTCATTTAAAATGGGGCTCGTCGAGTCAGAACTAATTTCTCCGAAAATCCAAGGCTAACACCTCCTCCAAAAACAAAGTTCAATCATGTTTGGGGGAAAATTTTATTTCCCATAAATTTGAAGTCTAATACAAAATAAAAGATCTTGGATATGAACAAGGTTAGAAATATATGGATAATACTCATTTATATGGGGCTCGTTGAGTCAGGATCAATTTGTCCGAAAATCCAAGGCTAACACCCCCTCCAAAAACAAAGTTAAATCATGTTTGGGGGAAAAGTCTATTACCCAGAAATTTGAAGTCTAATACCAATTAAAAAGTGCTTGGATATGAACAAGGTTAAAAATATAAGGCTAATACTCATTTAAATGGGGCTCGTCGAGTCAAGATCAATTTGTCCGAAAATCGAAGGCTAACACCCCCTCCTAAAACAAAGTTCAATCATGTTTGGGGGAAAAGTCTATTACCCATAAATTTTAAGTCTAATACCAATTAAAAAGGGCTTGGATATGAACAAGGTTAGAAATATAAGGCTAATAATAATTTAAATATGGCTCGTCGAGTCAGGATCAATTTGTCCGAAAATCCAAGGCTAACACCCCCTCCAAAAACCAAGTTCAATCATGTTTGAGGGAAAAGTCTATTACCCATAAATTTGAAGTCTAATACCAACTAAAAGGAATTGGATATGAACAAGGTTAGAAATCTAAGGCTAATACTCATTTAAAATGGACCTCGTCAAGTCAGGACAAATTTGTCCGAAAATCCAAGGCTAACACCCCTCCAAAAACCAAGTTCTATCATTTTGGGGGGAAAAGTCTATTACCCATATATTTGAAACTAAAACCAATAAAAATGGATTGGATATGAACAAGGTTAGAAATCTAAGGCTAATGCTCATTTAAAATGGGACTCGTCGAGTCATGACCAATTTGTCCGAAAATCCAAGGCTAACACCCCCTCCAAAAACCAAGTTCAACCATGTTTGGGGGAAAAGTGTATTACCCATAAAATTGAAGTCTAATACCAACTAAAATCTCTTGGATATGAACAAGGTTAGAAATATAAGGCTAATATTCATTTAAATGGGGCTCGTCGAGTCAGGATCAATTTGTCTGAAAATCCAAGGCTAACACCCCCTCCAAAAACAAAGTTCAATCATGTTTGGGGGAAACGTCTATTACCCATAAATTTGAAGTCTAATACCA
The DNA here is from genome assembly GCA_029030765.1 of Salix suchowensis. Taxonomy (NCBI): domain Eukaryota; kingdom Viridiplantae; phylum Streptophyta; class Magnoliopsida; order Malpighiales; family Salicaceae; genus Salix; species Salix suchowensis. Next base: position 1,203,205 of record JAPFFH010000011.1, on the reverse strand, counting down.
ATTAAAAAGGGCTTGGATATGAAAAAGGTTAGAAATATAAGGCTAATACTCATTTAAATAGGACTCGTCGAGTCAGGATCAATTTGTCCGAAAATCCAAGGCTAACACCCCCTCCAAAACCAAAGTTCAACCATGTTTGGGGGAAAAGTGTATTACCCATAAATTTGAAGTCTAATACCAACTAAAAGCTCTTGGATATGAACAAGGTTAGAAATATAAGGCTATTACTCATTTAAATGGGGCTCGTCGAGTCAGGATCAATTTGTCCGAAAATCCAAGGCTAACACCCCCTCCAAAAACCAAGTTCAACCATGTTTGGGGGAAAATTGTATTACCCATAAATTTGAAGTCTAATACCAACTAAAAGCTCTTGGATATGAACAAGGTGAGAAATATAAGGCTAATACTCATTTAATGGGGCTCGTCGAGTCAGGATCAATTTGTCCGAAAATCCAAGGCTAACACCCCCCTCCAAAAACAAAGTTCTATCATGTTTGGGGGAAAAGTCTATTACCCATAAATTTGAAGTCTAATACCAATTAAAAAGGGCTTGGATATGAACAAGGTTAGAAATATAAGGCTAATACTCATTTAAATAGGGCTCGTCGAGTCAGGATCAATTTGTTCGAAAATCAAAGGCTAACACCCCCTCCAAAAACCAAGTTCAACCATGTTTGGGGGAAGAGTGTATTACCCATAAATTTGAAGTCTAATACCAACTAAAAAGGCCTTGGATATGAACAAGGTTAGAAATCTAAGGCTAATACTCATTTAAATGGGGCTCGTCGAGTCAGGATCAATTTGTCTGAAAATCCAAGGCTAACACCCCCTTCAAAAACAAAGTTCAATCCTGTTTGGGGGAAAATTTTATTTCCCATAAATTTGAAGTCTAATACCAACTAAAAAGGGCTTGGATATGAAAAAGAATAGAAATCTAAGGCTAATACTCATTTAAATGGGGCTCGTGGAGTCAGGATCAATTTGTCCGAAAATCCAAGGCTAACACCCCCTCCAAAAACAAAGTTCAACCATGTTTAGGGGAAAAGTGTATTACCCATAGATTTGAAGTCTAATACCATGTAAAAAGGCTTTGGATATGAACAAGGTTAGAAATCTAAGGCTAATACTCATTTAAATAGGGCTCGTCGAGTCAGGATCAATTTGTCCGAAAATCGAAGGCTAACACCCCCTCCAAAAACAAAGTTCAATCATGTTTGGGGGAAAAGTCTATTACCCATAGATTTGAAGTCTAATACCAACTAAAAAGGGCTTGGATATGAAAAAGATTAGAAATCTAAGGCTAATACTCATTTAAATGGGGCTCGTTGAGTGAGGATCAATTTGTCCGAAAATCCAAGGCTAACACACCCTCCAAAAACCAAGTTCAACCATGTTTGGGGGAAACGTGTATTACCCATAAATTTGAAGTCTAATACCAACTAAAAGCTCTTGGATATGAACAAGATTAGAAATATAAGGCTAATACTCATTTAAATGGGGCTCGTCGAGTCAGGATCAATTTGTCCGAAAATCCAAGGCTAACACCCCCTCCAAAAACCAAGTTCTATCATTTTGCGGGGAAAAGTCTATTACCCATAAATTTGAAGTCTAATACCAACTAAAAGGGATTGGATATGAACAAGGTTAGAAATCTAAGGTTAATACTCATTTAAAATGGGGCTCGTGAAGTCAGGACCATTTTGTCCGAAAATCAAACGCTAACACCCCCTCCAAAAACCAAGTTCTCTCATTTTGGGGGGAAAAGTCTATTTCCCATAAATTTAAAGTCTAATACCAGCTAAAAGGTATTGGATATGAACAAGGTTAGAAATATAAGGCTAATACTCATTTAAAATGGGGCTCGTGAAGTGAGGACCAATTTGTCCGAAAATCCAAGGCTAACACCCCCTCAAAAAACCAAGTTCTGTCATTTTGGGGAGAAAAGTCTATTACCCATAAATTTGAAGTCTAATACCAACTAAAACGGATTGGATATGAACAAGGTTAGAAATCTAAGGCTAATACTCATTTAAAATGGGGCTCGTCGAGTCAGGACCAATTTGTCCGAAAATCCAAGGCTAACACCCCCTCCAAAAACCACGTTCAATCATTTTTGGGGAAAAAATCTAATACCCATAAATTTGAAGTCTAATACCAACTAAAAGGTATTGGATATAAACGAGGTTCGAAATCTAAGGCTAATACTCATTTAAAATGGGGCTCGTGAAGTCAGGACCAATTTGTCTAAAAATCCAAGGCTAACACCCCCTCCAAAAACCAAGTTCTATCATTTTGGGGGGAAAAGTCTATTACTCATAAACTTGAAGTCTAATACCAACTAAAAGGTATTGGATATGAACAAGGTTAGAAATCTAAGGCTAATACTCATTTAAAATGGGGCTCGTGAAGTCAGGACTAATTTGTCCGAAAATCCAAGGCTAACACCCCCTCCAAAAACCAAGTTCTATCATTTTGGGGGGAAAAGTCTATTTCCCATAAATTTGAAGTTTAATACCAACTAAAAGGTATTGGATATGAACAAGGTTAGAAATCTAAGGCTAATACTCATTTAAAATGGGGCTCGTCGAGTCAGGACTAATTTGTCCGAAAATCCAAGGCTAACACCCCCTCCAAAAACCAAGTTCAATCATTTTTGGGTGGAAAGTCTTTTACCCATAAATTTGAAGTCTAAATCCAACTAAAAGGTATTGGATATGAACAAGTTTAGAAATCTGAGGCTAATACTCATTTAAAATGGAGCTCGTCGAGTCAGGACCAATTTGTCCGAAAATCCAAGGCTAACACCCCCTCCAAAAACCAAGTTCAATCATTTTGGGGGAAAAGTCTATTACCCATAAATTTGAAGTCTAATACCAACTAACAGGGATTGGATATGAAAAACGTTAGAAATCTAAGGCTAATACTCATTTAAAATGGGGCTCGTTAAGTCAGGACCAATTTGTCTGAAAATCCAAGGCTAACACCCCCTCCAAAAACCAAGTTCTATCATTTTGGGGGGAAAAGTCTATTCCCCATAAATTTGAATTCTATACCAACTAAAAGGGATTGGATATGAACAAGGTTAGAAATCTAAGGCTAATACTCATTTAAAATGGGGCTCGTCGAGTCAGGACCAATTTGTCCGAAAATCCAAGGCTAACACCCCCTCCAAAAACCAAGTTCTATCATTTTTGGGGGGAAAGTCTATTACCCATAAACTTGAAGTCTAATACCAACTAAAAGGTATTGGATATGAACAAGGTTAGAAATCTAAGGCTAATACTCATTTAAAATGAGGCAGGTCGAGTCAGGACCAATTTGTCCGAAAATCCAAGGCTAACACCCCCTCCAAAAACCAAGTTCAATCATTTTGAGGGGAAAAGTCTATTACCCATAAATTTGAAGTCTAATACCAACTAAAAGGGATTGGATATGAACAAGGTTAGAAATCTAAGGCCAATACTCATTTAAAATGGGGCTCGTGAAGTCAGGACCATTTTGTCTGAAAATCCAAGACTAACACCCCCTCCAAAAACCAAGTTCTATCATTTTGGGGGGAAAAGTCTATCTCCCATAAATTTGAAGTCTAATACCAACTAAAAGGTATTGGATATGAACAAGGTTAGAAATCTAAGGCTAATACTCATTTAAAATGGGGCTCGTGAAGTGAGGACCAATTTGTCCGAAAATCCAAGCCTAACACCCCCTCAAAAAACCAAGTTCTGTCATTTTGGGGAGAAAAGTCTATTACCCATAAATTTGAAGTCTAATACCAACTAAAACGGATTGGATATGAACAAGGTTAGAAATCTAAGGCTAATACTCATTTAAAATGGGGCTCGTCGAGTCAGGACCAATTTGTCCGAAAATCCAAGGCTAACACCCCCTCCAAAAACCAAGTTCTATCATTTTGGGGGGGGAAGTCTATTACCCATAAACTTGAAGTCTAATACCAACTAAAAGGAATTGGATATGAACAAGGTTAGAAATATAAGGCTAATACTCATTTAAAATGGGGCTCGTCGAGTCAGGACCAATTTGTCCGAAAATCCAAGGCTAACACCCCCTCCAAAAACCAAGTTCTATAATTTTGGGGGGAAAAGTCTATTCCCCATAAATTTGAATTCTATACCAACTAAAAGGGATTGGATATGAACAAGGTTAGAAATCTAAGGCTAATACTCATTTAAAATGGGGCTCGTTAAGTCAGGACCAATTTGTCTGAAAATCCAAGGCTAACACCCCCTCCAAAAACCAAGTTCTATCATTTTTGGGGGAAAAGTCTATTACCCATAAATTTGAAGTCTAATACCAACTAAAAGGGATTGGATATGAAAAAGGTTAGAAATCTAAGGCTAATACTCATTTAAAATAGGGCTCGTGAAGTCAGGACCATTTTGTCCGAAAATCCAAGGCTAACACCCCCTCCAAAAACCAAGTTCTATCATTTTGGGGGGAAAAGTCTATTTCCCATAAATTTGAAGTCGAATACCAACTAAAAGGTATTGGATATGAACAAGGTTAGAAATCTAAGGCTAATACTCATTTAAAATGGGGCTCGTCGAGTCAGGACCAATTTGTCCGAAAATCCAAGGCTAACACCCCCTCCAAAAACCAAGTTCTATCATTTTGGGGGGGGAAGTCTATTACCCATAAACTTGAAGTCTAATACCAACTAAAAGGAATTGGATATGAACAAGGTTAGAAATATAAGGCTAATACTCATTTAAAATGGGGCTCGTGAAGTCAGGACCATTTTGTCCGAAAATCCAAGGCTAACACCCCCTCCAAAAACCAAGTTCTATCATTTTGGGGGGAAAAGTCTATTTCCCATAAATTTGAAGTCTAATACCAACTAAAAGGTATTGGATATGAACAAGGTTAGAAATCTAAGGCTAATACTCATTTAAAATGGGGCTCGTCGAGTCAGGACTAATTTGTCCGAAAATCCAAGGCTAACACCCCCTCCAAAAACCAAGTTCAATCATTTTTGTGGAAAAGTCTATTACCCATAAATTTGAAGTCTAATACCAACTAACAGGGATTGGATATGAAAAAGGTTATAAATTTAAGGCTAATACTCATTTAAAATGGGGCTCGTTAAGTCAGGACCAATTTGTCTGAAAATCCAAGGCTAACACCCCCTCCAAAAACCAAGTTCTATCATTTTGGGGTGGAAAGTCTATTCCCCATAAATTTGAAGTCTAATACCAACTAAAAGGGATTGGATATGAACAAGGTTATAAATCTAAGGCTAATAATCATTTAAAATGGGGCTCGTCGAGTCAGGACCAATTTGTCCGAAAATCCAAGGCTAACACCCCCTCCAAAAACCAAGTTCTATCATTTTGGGGGGGAAAGTCTATTACCCATAAACTTGAAGTCTAATACCAACTAAAAGGTATTGGATATGAACAAGGTTATAAATCTAAGGCTAATACTCATTTAAAATGGGGCAGGTCAAGTCAGGACCAATTTGTCTGAAAATCCAAGGCTAACACCCCCTCCAAAAACCAAGTTCTATCATTTTGGGGGGAAAAGTCTATTACCCATAAATTTGAAGTCTAATACCAACTAAAAGGGATTGGATATGAAAAAGGTTAGAAATCTAAGGCTAATAATCATTTAAAATAGGGCTCGTGAAGTCAGGACCATTTTGTCCGAAAATCCAAGGCTAACACCCCCTCCAAAAACCAAGTTCTATCATTTTGGGGGGAAAAGTCTATTTCCCATAAATTTGAAGTCGAATACCAACTAAAAGGTATTGGATATGAACAAGGTTAGAAATCTAAGGCTAATACTCATTTAAAATGGGGCTCGTCGAGTCAGGACCAATTTGTCCGAAAATCCAAGGCTAACACCCCCTCCAAAAACCAAGTTCTATCATTTTGGGGGGGGGAAGTCTATTACCCATAAACTTGAAGTCTAATACCAACTAAAAGGAATTGGATATGAACAAGGTTAGAAATATAAGGCTAATACTCATTTAAAATGGGGCTCGTGAAGTCAGGACCATTTTGTCCGAAAATCCAAGGCTAACACCCCCTCCAAAAAACCAAGTTCTATCATTTTGGGGGGGAAAAAGTCTATTTCCCATAAATTTGAAGTCTAATACCAACTAAAAGGTATTGGATATGAACAAGGTTAGAAATCTAAGGCTAATACTCATTTAAAATGGGGCTCGTCGAGTCAGGACTAATTTGTCCGAAAATCCAAGGCTAACACCCCCTCCAAAAACCAAGTTCAATCATTTTTGTGGAAAAAGTCTATTACCCATAAATTTGAAGTCTAATACCAACTAACAGGGATTGGATATGAAAAAGGTTATAAATTTAAGGCTAATACTCATTTAAAATGGGGCTCGTTAAGTCGGGACCAATTTGTCACGAAAATCCAAGGCTAACACCCCCTCCAAAAACCAAGTTCTATCATTTTTGGGGTGGAAAGTCTATTCCCCATAAATTTGAAGTCTAATACCAACTAAAAGGGATTGGATATGAACAAGGTTATAAATCTAAGGCTAATAATCATTTAAAATGGGGCTCGTCGAGTCGGGACCAATTTGTCCAGAAAATCCAAGGCTAACACCCCCTCCAAAAACCAAGTTCTATCATTTTGGGGGGAAAAGTCTATTACCCATAAACTTGAAGTCTAATACCAACTAAAAGGTATTGGATATGAACAAGGTTATAAATCTAAGGCTAATACTCATTTAAAATGGGGCGAGTCAAGTCGGGGACCAATTTGTCCGAAAATCCAAGGCTAACACCCCCTCCAAAAAACCAAGTTCTATCATTTTGGGGGGGAAAAAGTCTATTACCCATAAATTTGAAGTCTAATACCAACTAAAAGGGATTGGATATGAAAAAGGTTAGAAATCTAAGGCTAATAATCATTTAAAATAGGGCTCGTGAAGTCAGGACCATTTTGTCCGAAAATCCAAGGCTAACACCCCCTCCAAAAACCAAGTTCTATCATTTTGGGGGGAAAAGTCTATTTCCCATAAATTTGAAGTCTAATACCAACTAAAAGGTATTGGATATGAACAAGGTTAGAAATCTAAGGCTAATACTCATTTAAAATGGGGCTCGTGAAGTGAGGACCAATTTGTGCGATAATCCAAGGCTAACACCCCCTCAAAAAACCAAGTTCTGTCATTTTGGGGGGAAAAGTCTATTACCCATAAATTTGAAGTCTAATACCAACTAAAACGGATTGGATATGAACAAGGTTAGAAATATAAGGCTAATACTCATTTAAAATGGGGCTCATCGAGTCAGGACCAATTTGTCCGAAAATCCAAGGCTAACACCCCCTCCAAAAACCAAGTTCAATCATTTTGGGGGGAAAGTCTTTTACCCATAAATTTGAAGTCTAAATCCAACTAAAAGGTATTGGATATGAACAAGTTTAGAAATCTAAGGCTAATACTCATTTATAATGGGGCTCGTTATGTCAGGACCAATTTGTCTGAAAATCCAAGGCTAACACCCCCTCCAAAAACCAAGTTCTATCATTTTGGGGGGAAAAGTCTATTACCCATAAATTTGAAGTCTAATACCAACTAAAAGGGATTGGATATGAACAAGGTTAGAAATCTAAAGCAAAAACGCATTTAAAATGGGGCTCCTCGAGTCAGGACTAATTTGTCCGAAAATCCAAGGCTAACACCCCCTCCAAAAACCAAGTTCATTCATTTTTGGGGGGAAAGTCTATTACCCATAAATTTGAAGTCTAATACCAACAAAAAGGTATTGGATATGAACAAGTTTAGAAATCAAAGACTAATACTCATTTAAAATGGAGCTCGTCGAGTCAGGACCAATTTGTCCGAAAATCCAAGGCTAACACCCCCTCCAAAAACCAAGTTCAATCATTTTGGGGGGAAAAGTCTATTACCCATAAATTTGAAGTCTAATACCTACTAACAGGGATTGGATATGAAAAAGGTTAGAAATATAAGGCTAATACTTATTTAAAATGGGGCTCGTTAAGTCAGGACCAATTTGTCTGAAAATCCAAGGCTAACACCCCCTCCAAAAACCAAGTTCTATCATTTTGAGGGGAAAAGTCTATTGCCCATAAATTTGAATTGTAATACCAACTAAAAGGGATTGGATATGAACAAGGTTAGAAATCTAAGGCTAATACTCATTTAAAATGGGGCTCGTGAAGTCAGATCATTTTGTTCGAAAATCCAAGGCTAACACCCCCTCTAAAAACCAAGTTCTATCATTTTGGGGGGAAAAGTCTATTTCCCATAAATTTGAAGTCTAATACCAACTAAAAGGGATTGGATATGAACAAGGTTAGAAATCTAAGGCTAATACTCATTTAAAATGGGGCTCGTGAAGTCAGGACCAATTTGTCCGAAAATCCAGGGCTAACACCCCCTCCAAAAACCTAGTTCTATCATTTTGGGGGGAAAAGTCTATTACACATAAATTTGAAGTCTAATACCAACTAAAAGGGATTGGATATGAACAAGGTTAGAAATCTAAGGCTAATACTCATTTAAAATGGGGCAGGTCGAGTCAGGACCAATTTGTCCGAAAATCCAAGGCTAACACCCCCTCCAAAAACCAAGTTCTATCATTTTGAGGGGAAAAGTCTATTACCCATAAATTTGAAGTCTATTACCAACTAAAAGGGATTGGATATGAACAAGGTTAGAAATCTAAGGCTAATACTCATTTAAAATGGGGCAGGTCGAGTCAGGACCAATTTGTCCGAAAATCCAAGGCTAACACCCCCTCCAAAAACCAAGTTCTATCATTTTGAGGGGAAAAGTCTATTACCCATAAATTTGAAGTGTAATACCAACTAAAAGGGATTGGATATGAACAAGGTTAGAAATCTAAGGCTAATACTCATTTAAAATGGGGCTCGTGAAGTCAGATCATTTTGTCCGAAAATCCAAGGCTAACACCCCCTCTAAAAACCAAGTTCTATCATTTTGGGGGGAAAAGTCTATTTCCCATAAATTTGAAGTCTAATACCAACTAAAAGGGATTGGATATGGACAAGGTTAGAAATCTAAGGCTAATACTCATTTAAAATGGGGCTCCTGAAGTCAGGACCATTTTGTCCGAAAATCCAAGGCTAACACCCCCTCCAAAAACCAAGTTCTATCATTTTGGGGGGAAAAGTCTATTACCCATAAATTTGAAGTCTAATACCAACTAAAAGGTATTGGATATGAACAAGGTTAGAAATCTAAGGCTAATACTCATTTAAGATGGAGCTCGTCAAGTCAGGACCAATTTGTCTGAAAATCCAATGCTAACACCCCCTCCAAAAACCAAGTTCTATCATTTTGGGGGGAAAAGTCTATTACCCATAAATTTGAAGTCTAATACAAACTAAAAGGTAATGGATATGAACAAGGTTAGAAATCTAAGGCTAATACTCATTTAAAATGGGGCTCGTGAAGTCAGGACCAATTTGTCCGAAAATCCAAGGCTAACACCCCCTCCAAAAACCAAGTTCTATCATTTTGGGGGGAAAAGTCTATTACCCATAAATTTGAAGTCTAATACCAACTAAAAATGATTGGATATGAACAAGGTTACAAATCTAAGGCTAATAATCATTTAAAATGGGGCTCGTCGAGTCAGGACCAATTTGTCCGAAAATCCGAGCCTAACACCCCCCCAAAAACCAAGTTCTATCATTTTGGGGGGGAAGTCTATTACCCATAAATTTGAAGTCTAATACCAACTAAAAATGATTGGATATGAACAAGGTTACAAATCTAAGGCTAATAATCATTTAAAATTGGGCTCGTCGAGTCAGGACCAATTTGTCCGAAAATCCAAGGCTAACACCCCCTCTAAAAACCTAGTTCTATCATTTTGGGGGGAAAAGTCTATTACCCATAAATTTGAAGTCTAATACCAACTAAAAGGGATTGGATATGAACAAGGTTAGAAATCTAAGGCTAATGCTCATTTAAAATGGGGCTCGTGAAGTCAGGACCATTTTGTCCGAAAATCCAAGGCTAACACCCCCTCTAAAAACCAAGTTCTATCATTTTGGGGGGAAAAGTCTATTACGCATAAATTTGAAGTCTAATACCAACTAAAAGGGATTGGATATGAACAAGGTTAGAAATCTAAGGCTAATACTCATTTAAAATGGGGCTCGTGAAGAGAGGACCAATTTGTCCGAAAATCCAAGGCTAACACCCCCTCAAAAAACCAAGTTCTGTCATTTTGGGGAGAAAAGTCTATTACCCATAAATTGAAGTCTAATACCAACTAAAACGGATTGGATATGAACAAGGTTAGAAATCTAAGGCTAATACTCATTTAAAATGGGGCTCGTCGAGTCAGGACCAATTTGTCCGAAAATCCAAAGCTAACACACCCTCCAAAAACAAAGTTCAATCATTTTTGGGGAAAAAATCTATTACCCATAAATTTGAAGTCTAATACCAACTAAAAGGTATTGGATATAAACGAGGTTCGAAATCTAAGGCTAATACTCATTAAAATGGGGCTCGTCAAGTCAGGACCAATTTGTCTGAAAATCCAAGGCTAACACCCCCTCCAAAAACCAAGTTCTATCATTTTGGGGGAAAAGTCTATTATTCATAAATTTAAAGTCTAATACAAACTAAAAGGTAATGGATATGAACAAGGTTAGAAATCTAAGGCTAATACTCATTTAAGATGGGGCTCGTCAAGTCAGGACCAATTTGTCTGAAAATCCAATGCTAACACCCCTCCAAAAACCAAGTTCTATCATTTTGGGGGGAAAAGTCTATTACCCATAAATTTGAAGTCTAATACAAACTAAAAGGTAATGGATATGAACAAGGTTACAAATCTAAGGCTAATACTCATTTAAAATGGGGCTCGTGAAGTCAGGACCAATTTGTCCGAAAATCCAAGGCTAACACCCCCTCCAAAAACCAAGTTCTATCATTTTGGGGGGGGAAAGTCTATTACCCATTAATTTGAAGTCTAATACCAACTAAAAATGATTGGATATGAACAAGGTTACAAATCTAAGGCTAATAATCATTTAAAATGGGGCTCGTCGAGTCAGGACCAATTTGTCCGAAAATCCGAGGCTAACACCCCCTCCAAAAACCAAGTTCTATCATTTTGGGGGGGAAGTCTACTACCCATAAATTTGAAGTCTAATACCAACAAAAAATGATTGGATATGAATAAGGTTACAAATCTAAGGCTAATAATCATTTAAAATTGGGCTCGTCGAGTCAGGACCAATTTGTCCGAAAATCCAAGGCTAACACCCCCTCCAAAAACCAAGTTCTATCATTTTGGGGGGAAAAGTCTATTACCCATAAATTTGAAGTTTAATACCCACCAAAAGGTATTGGATATGAACAAGGTTAGAAATCTAAGGCTAATACTCATTTAAAATGGGGCTCATGAAGTCAGGACCAATTTGTCCGAAAATCCAAGGCTAACACCCCTTCCAAAAATCAAGTTCTATCATTTTAGGGGAAAATTCTATTACCCTTAAATTTGAAGTCTAATACCAATTAAATAGGATTGGATATGAACAAGGTTACAAATATAAGGCTAATACTCATTTAAAATGGGGCTAGTCGAGTCAGGACCAATTTATCCGAAAATCCAAGGCTAACAACCCCTCCAAAAACCAAGTTCTATCATTTTGGGGGGAAAGTATATTACCCATAAATTTGAAGTCTAATACAACTTAAAAGGTATTGGATATGAACAAGTTTAGAAATCTAAGGCTAATACTCATTTAAAATGGGGCTCGTCGAGTCAGGACCAATTTGTCTGAAAATCCAAGGCTAACACCCCCTCCAAAAACCAAGTTCTATCATTTTGTGGGGAAAAGTCTATTACCCATAAATTTGAAGTCTAATACCCACCAAAAGGTATTGGATATGAACAAGGATAGAAAGCTAAGGCTAATACTCATTTAAATGGGGCTCGTGAAGTCAGGACCAATTTGTCCGAAAATCCAAGGCTAACACCCCCTCCAAAAACCAAGTTCTATCATTTTGAGGGGAAAAGTCAATTACCCATAAATTTGAAGTCTAATAACAACTAAAAGGGATTGGATATGAACAAGGTTAGAAATAAAAGGCTAATAGTCATTTAAAATGGGGCTCGTCGACTCATGACCAATTTGTCCGAAAATCCAAGGCTAACACCCCCTCCAAAAACAAAGTTCTATCATTTTTGGGGAAAAAGTCTATTATCCATAAATTCGAAGTCTAATACCAACTAAAAGTTATTGGATATGAAGAAGGTTATAAATCTAATGCTAATACTCATTTAAAATGCGGCTCGTCGAGTCAGGACTAATTTCTCCGAAAATCCAAGGCTAACACCCCCTCCAAAAACCAAGTTCAATCATTTTTGGGGGGAAAGTCTATTATCCATAAACTTGAAGTCTAATACCAACTAAAAGGTATTGGAAATGAGAAGGTTATAAATCTAAGGCTAATAATCATTTAAAATGGGGCTCATGGAGTCAGGACCAATTTGTTCGAAAATCCAAGGCTAACACCCCCTCCAAAAACCAAGTTCTATCATTTTGGGGGGAAAAGTCTGTTACCCATAAATTTGAAGTCTAATACCAACTAAAAGGTATTGGACATGAACAAGTTTAGAAATCTAAGGCTAGTACTCATTTAAAATGGAGCTCGTCGAGTCAGGACCAATTTGTCCGAAAATCCAAGGCTAACACCCCCTCCAAAAACCAAGTTCAATCATTTTTGGGGAAAAAGTCTATTACCCATAAATTTGAAGTCTAATACCAACTAAAATGTATTGGATATGAACAAGGTTCTAAATCTAAGGCTAATACTCATTTAAAATGGGGCTCGTCAAGTCAGGACCAATTTGTCTGAAAATCCAAGGCTAACACCCCCTCCAAAAACCAAGTTCTATCATTTTGGGGGAAAAGTCTATTATTCATAAATTTAAAGTCTAATACAAACTAAAAGGTAATGGATATGAACAAGGTTACAAATCTAAGGCTAATACTCATTTAAGATGGGGCTCGTCAAGTCAGGACCAATTTGTCTGAAAATCCAATGCTAACACCCCCTCCAAAAACCAAGTTCTATCATTTTGGGGGGGAAAATCTATTACCCATAAATTTGAAGTCTAATACCAACTAAAAATGATTGGATATGAACAAGGTTACAAATCTAAGGCTAATAATCATTTAAAATGGGGCTCGTCGAGTCAGGACCAATTTGTCCGAAAATCCAAGGCTAACAACCTCTCCAAAAACCAAGTTCTACCATTTTGGGGGGGGGAAAGTCTATTACCCATAAATTTGAAGTCTAATACAAACTAAAAATGATTGGATATGAACAAGGTTAGAAATCTAAGGCTAATACTCATTTAAAATGGGGATCGTCGAGTCAGGACCAATTTGTCTGAAAATCCAAGGCTAACACCCCCTCCAAAAACCAAGTTCTATCATTTTGGGGGGAAAAGTCTATTACCCATAAATTTGAAGTCTAATACCCACCAAAAGGTATTGGATATGAACAAGTTTAGAAATCTAAGGCTAATACTCATTTAAAATGGGGCTCGTGAAGTCAGGACCAATTTGTCGGAAAATCCAAGGCTAACACCCCTTCCAAAAATCAAGTTCTATCATTTTAGGGGGAAAATTCTATTACCCTTAAATTTGAAGTCTAATACCAATTAAAAAGGATTGGATATGAACAAGGTTACAAATATAAGGCTAATACTCATTTAAAATGGGGCTAGTCGAGTCAGGACCAATTTGTCCGAAAATCCAAGGCTAACCCCCTCTCCAAAAACCAAGTTCAATCATTATTGGGGGAAAAGTCTATTACCCATAAATTTGAAGTCTAATACCAACTAAAAGGTATTGGATGTAAACAAGGTTAGAAATCTAAGGCTAATACTCATTTAAGATGGGGCTCGTCAAGTCAGGACCAATTTGTCTGAAAATCTAAGTCTAACACCCCCTCCAAAAACCAAGTTCTATCATTTTGGGGGGAAAAGTCTATTACCCGTAAATTTCAAGTCTATTACAAACTAAAAGGTAATGGATATGAACAAGGTTAGAAATCTATGGCTAATACTCATTTAAATGGGGCTCGTGAAGTCAGGACCAATTTGTCCGAAAATCCAAGGCTAACACCCCCTCCAAAAACCAAGTTCTATCATTTTGGGGGGAAAAGTCAATTACCCATAAATTTGAAGTCTAATACCAACTAAAAGGGATTGGATATGAACAAGGTTAGAAATATAAGGCTAATAGTCATTTAAAATGGGGCTCGTCGACTCATGACCAATTTGTCCGAAAATCCAAGGCTAACACCCCCTCCAAAAACAAAGTTCTATCATTTTTGGGGGAAAAGTCTATTATCCATAAATTCGAAGTCTAATACCAACTAAAAGGTATTGGATATGAACAAGGTTATAAATCTAATGCTAATACTCATTTAAAATGCGGCTCGTCGAGTCAGGACTAATTTCTCCGAAAATCCAAGGCTAACACCCCCTCCAAAAACCAAGTTCAATCATTTTTGGGGGGAAAGTCTATTATCCATAAACTTGAAGTCTAATACCAACTAAAAGGTATTGGAAATGAGAAGGTTATAAATCTAAGGCTAATAATCATTTAAAATGGGGCTCATGGAGTCAGGACCAATTTGTTCGAAAATCCAAGGCTAACACCCCCTCCAAAAACCAAGTTCTATCATTTTGGGGGGAAAAGTCTGTTACCCATAAATTTGAAGTCTAATACCAACTAAAAGGTATTGGACATGAACAAGTTTAGAAATCTAAGGCTAGTACTCATTTAAAATGGAGCTCGTCGAGTCAGGACCAATTTGTCCGAAAATCCAAGGCTAACACCCCCTCCAAAAACCAAGTTCAATCATTTTTGGGGAAAAAGTCTATTACCCATAAATTTGAAGTCTAATACCAACTAAAAGGAATTGGATATGAACAAGGTTAGAAATATAAGGCTAATACTCATTTAAAATGGGGCTCGTCGAGTCAGGACCAATTTGTCCGAAAATCCAAGGCTAACACCCCCTCCAAAAACCAAGTTCTACCATTTTGGGGGGGGGAAAGTCTATTACCCATAAATTTGAAGTCTAATACAAACTAAAAATGATTGGATATGAACAAAGTTACAAATCTAAGGCTAATAATCATTTAAAATGGGGCTCGTCGAGTCAGGACCAATTTGTCCAAAAATCCAAGGCTAACACCCCCTCCAAAAACCAAGTTCAATCATTTTTGGGGAAAAAATCTATTACCCATAAATTTGAAGTCTAATACCAACTAAAAGGTATTGGATATGAACAAGGTTCGAAATCTAAGGCTAATACTCATTGAAAATGGGGCTAGTCAAGTCAGGACCAATTTGTGTGAAAATCCAAGGCTAACACCCCCTCCAAAAACAAGTTCTATCATTTTGGGGGGAAAAGTCTATGATTCATAAATTTAAAGTCTAATACAAACTAAAAGGTAATGGATATGAACAAGGTTAGAAATCTAAGGCTAATACTCATTTAAGATGGGGCTCGTCAAGTCAGGACCAATTTGTCTGAAAATCCAAGGCTAACACCCCCTCCAAAAACCAAGTTCTATCATTTTGGGGGGGAAAGTCTATTACCCATAAATTTGAAGTCTAATACAAACTAAAAGGTAATGGATATGAACAAGGTTAGAAATCTAAGGCTAATACACATTTAAAATGGGGCTCGTGAAGTCAGGACCAATTTGTCCGAAAATCCAAGGCTAACACCCCTTCCAAAAACCAAGTTCTATCATTTTGGGGGGGAAAGTCTATTACCCATAAATTTGAAGTCTAATACCAACTAAAAATGATTGGATATGAACAAAGTTACAAATCTAAGGCTAATAATCATTTAAAATGGGGCTCGTCGAGTCAGGACCAATTTGTCCGAAAATCCAAGGCTAACACCCCCTCCAAAAACCAAGTTCTATCATTTTGGGGGGAAAGTCTATTACCCATAAATTTGAAGTCTAATACAACCTAAAAGGTATTGGATATGAACAAGGTTAGAAATCTAAGGCTAATACGCATTTAAAATGGGGCTCGTCGAGTCAGGACCAATTTGTCTGAAAATCCAAGGCTAACACCCCCTCCAAAAACCAAGTTCTATCATTTTGGGGGGAAAAGTCTATTACCCATAAATTTGAAGTCTAATACCCACAAAAAAGGTATTGGATATGAACAAGGTTAGAAATCTAAGCCTATACTCATTTAAAATGGGGCTCGTGAAGTCAGGACCAATTTGTCCGAAAATCCAAGGCTAACACCCCTTCCAAAAACCAAGTTCTATCATTTTGGGGGGAAAATTCTATTACCCTTAAATTTGAAGTGTAATACCAATCAAAAGGGATTGTATATGAACAAGGTTACAAATCTAAGGCTAATACTCATTTAAAATGGAGCTCGTGAAGTCAGGACCAATTTGTCCGAAAATCCAAGGCTAACACCCCCTCCAAAAACCAAGTTCTATCATTTTGGGGGGGAAAGTCTATTACCCATAAATTTGAAGTCTAATACCAACTAAAAATGATTGGATATGAACAAGGTTACAAATCTAAGGCTAATAATCATTTAAAATGGGGCTCGTCGAGTCAGGACCAATTTGTCCGAAAATCCGAGGCTAACACCCCCTCCAAAAACCAAGTTCTATCATTTTGGGGGGAAAGTCTATTACCCATAAATTTGAAGTCTAATACAACCTAAAAGTTATTGGATATGAACAAGATTAGAAATCTAAGGCTAATACTCATTTAAAATGGGGCTCGTCGAGTCAGGACCAATTTGTCTGAAAATCCAAGGCTAACACCCCCTCCAAAAACCAAGTTCAATAATTATTGGAGGAAAAGTCTATTACCCATAAATTTGAAGTCTAATACCAACTAAAAGGTATTGGATGTAAACAAGGTTAGAAATCTAAGGCTAATACTCATTTAAGATGGGGCTCGTCAAGTCAGGACCAATTTGTCTGAAAATCTAAGTCTAACACCCCCTCCAAAAACCAAGTTCTATCATTTTGGGGGGAAAAGTCTATTACCCGTAAATTTCAAGTCTAATACAAACTAAAAGGTAATGGATATGAACAAGGTTAGAAATCTAAGGCTAATACTCATTTAAAATGGGGCTCGTGAAGTCAGGACCAATTTGTCCAAAAATCCAAGGCTAACACCTCCTCCAAAAACCAAGTTCTATCATTTTGGGGGGAAAAGTCAATTACCCATAAATTTGAAGTCTAATACCAACTAAAAGGGATTGGATATGAACAAGGTTAGAAATATAAGGCTAATAGTCATTTAAAATGGTGCTCGTCGACTCATGACCAATTTGTCCGAAAATCCAAGGCTAACACCCCCTCCAAAAACAAAGTTCTATCATTTTTGGGGGAAAAGTCTATTATCCATAAATTTGAAGTCTAATACCAACAAAAAGGTATTGTATATGAACAAGGTTAGAAATCTAAGACGAATACTCATTTAAAATGGGGCTCATTGAGACAGGACCAATTTATCGGAAAATCCAAGGATAACACCCCCTCCAAAAACCAAGTTCAATCATTTTTGGGGGAAAAGTCTATTACCCATAAAGTGGAGTCTAATACCAACTAAAAGGTATTGGATATGAACAAGGTTATAAATCTAAGGCTAATACTCATTTAAAATGGGGCTCGTCAAGTCAGGACCAATTTGTCTGAAAATCCAAGGCTAACAACCCCTCCAAAAACCAAGTTCTATCATTATGGGGGGGAAAGTCTATTACTCATAAATTTGAAGTCTAATACCAACTAAAAGGGCTTGGATATGAACAAGGTTAGAAATCTAAGGCTAATACTCATTTAAAATGGGTCTCGTCGAGTCAGGACCAATTAGTTCGAAAATCCAAGGCTAACACCCCCTCCAAAAACCAAGTTCTATCATTTTGGGGGGGAAAGTCTATTACCCATAAATTTGAAATCTAATACCAACTAAAAGGGCTTGGATATGAACAAGGTTAGAAATCTAAGGCTAATACTCATTTAAATGGGGCTCGTGGAGTCATGATCAATTTGTCTGAAAATGCAAGGCTAACAGCCCCTCCAAAATCCAAGTTCAATAATTTTTGGGGGAAAAGTCTATTACCCATAAATTTGAAGTATAATACCAACTAAAAGGTATTGGATATGAACAAGGTTATAAATCTAAGGCTAATACTCATTTAAAATGGGGCTCGTCAAGTCAGGACCAATTTGTCTAAAAATCCAAGGCTAACACCCCCTCCAAAAACCAAGTTCTATCATTTTAGGGGGAAAAGTCTATTACCCATAAATTTCAAGTCTAATACAAACTAAAAGGGATTGGATATGAACAAGGTTAGAAATATAAGGCTAATACTCATTTAAAATGGGGCTCGTCGAGTCAGGACCAATTTGTCGGAAAATCCAAGGCTAACAACCCCTCCAAAAACCAAGTTCAATCATTTTAGGGGGAAAGTCTATTACCCATAAATTTGAAGTCTAATACCAACTAAAAGGTATTGGATATGAACAAGTTTAGAAATCTAAGGCTAATACTCATTTAAAATGGGGCTCGTCAAGTCAAGACCAATTTGTCCGATAATCCAAGGCTAACACCCCCTCCAAAAACCAAGTTCAATCATTTTTGGGGGAAAAGTCTATTACCCATAAATTTGAAGTCTAATACCAACTAAAAGGTATTGGATATGAACAAGGTTAGAAAGGTAAGGCTAATACTCATTTAAAATGGGGCTCGTCAAGTCAGGACCAATTTGTCCGATAATCCAAGGCTAACACCCCCTCCAAAAACCAAGTTCTATCATTTTGGGGGGAAAAGTCTATTACCCATAAATTTCAAGTCTAATACAAACTAAAAGGGATTGGATATGAACAATGTTAGAAATCTAAGGCTAATACTCATTTAAAATGGGGCCCGTCAAGTCAGGACCAATTTGTCCGATAATCCAAGGCTAACACCCCCTCCAAAAACCAAGTTCAATCATTTTTGGGGGAAAAGTCTATTACCCATAAATTTGAAGTCTAATACCAACTAAAATGGATTGGATATGAACAAGGTTAGAAATCTAAGGATAATACTCATTTAAAATGGGTCTCGTCGAGTCAGAACCAATTTGTCCGAAAATCCAAGGCTAACACCCCCTCCAAAAACCAAGTTCTATCATTTTGGGGGGGAAAGTCTCTTACCCATAAATTTGAAGTCTAATACCAACTAAAAGGGATTGGATATGAACAAGGTTAGAAATCTAAGGATAATACTCATTTAAAATGGGTCTCGTCGAGTCAGGACCAATTTTTCCAAAAATCCAAGGCTAACACCCCCTCCAAAAACCAAGTTCTATCATTTTAGGGGGAAAAGTCTATTACCCATAAATTTGAAGTCTAATACCAACTAAAAGGTATTGGATATGAACAAGGTTAGAAATCTAAGGCAAATACTCATTTAAAATGGGGTCGAGTCAGGACCAATTTGTCAGAAAATCCAAGGCTAACACCCCCTCCAAAAACCAAGTTAAATCATTTTGGGGGGAAAGTCTATTACCCATAAATTTGAAGTCTAATACCAAATAAAAGAGCTTGGATATGAACAAGGTTAGAAATCTAAGGATAATACTCATTTAAAATGGGTCTCGTTGAGTCAGGACCAATTAGTTCGAAAATCCAAGGCTAACACCCCCTCCAAAAACCAAGTTCTATCATTTTGGGGGGGAAAGTCTATTACCCATAAATTTAAAGTCTAATACCAACTAAAAGGGCTTGGATATGAACAAGGTTAGAAATCTAAGGCTAATACTCATTTAAATGGGGCTCGTGGAGTCATGATCAATTTGTCTGAAAATGCAAGCCTAACACCCCCTCCAAAATCCAAGTTCAATTATTTTTGGGGGAAAAGTCTATTACCCATAAAATTGAAGTCTAATACAAACTAAAAGGTATTGGATATGAACAAGGTTAGAAATCTAAGGCTAATACTCATTGAAAATGGGGCTCGTCCAGTCAGGACCAATTTGTCCGATAATCCAAGCCTAACACCCCCTCCAAAAACCAAGTTCAATCATTTTTGGGGGAAAAGTCTATTACCCATAAATTTGAAGTATAATACCAACTAAAAGGTATTGGATATGAACAAGGTTATAAATCTAAGGATAATACTCATTTAAAATGGGGCTCGTCAAGTCAGGACCAATTTGTCTCAAAATCCAAGGCTAACACCCCTTCCAAAAACCAAGTTCTATCATTTTGGGGGGAAATGTCTATTACCCATAAATTTGAAGTCTAATACCAACTAAAAGGGATTGGATGTGAACAAGGTTAGAAATCTAAGGATAATACTCATTTAAAATGGGTCTCGTCGAGTCAGGACCAATTAGTTCGAAAATCCAAGGCTAACACCCCCTCCAAAAACCAAGTTCTATCATTTTGGGGGGAAAAGCCTATTACCCATAAATTTCAAGTCTAATACCAACTAAAAAGGATTGGATATGAACAAGGTTAGAAATCTAAGGCTAATACTCATTTAAAATGGGGCTCGTCGAGTCAGGACCAATTTGTCGGAAAATCCAAGGCTAACACCCCCTCCAAAAACCAAGTTCAATCATTTTGGGGGGAAGTCTATTACCCATAAATTTGAAGTCTAATACCAACTAAAAGGTATTGGATATGAACAATTTTAGAAATCTAAGGCTAATACTCATTTAAAATGGGGCTCGTCAAGTCAGGACCAATTTGTCCGATAATCCAAGGCTAACACCCCCTCCAAAAACCAAGTTCAATCATTTTTGGTGGAAAAGTCTATTACCCATAAATTTGAAGTCTAATACCAACTAAAAGGTATTGGATATGAACAAGGTTATAAATCTAATGCTAATACTCATTTAAAATGGGGCTCGTCAAGTCAGGACCAATTTGCCTGAAAATCCAAGGCTAACACCCCCTCCAAAAACCAAGTTCTATCATTTTAGGGGGAAAAGTCTATTACCCATAAATTTGAAGTCTAATACCAACTAAAAGGTATTGGATATGAACAAGGTTAGAAATCTAAGGCTAATAATCATTTAAAATGGGGCTCGTCGAGTCAGGACCAATTTGTCCGAAAATCCAAGGCTAACACCCCCTCCAAAAACCAAGTTCTATCATTTTGGGGGGGAAAGTCTATTAGCCATAAATTTGAAATCTAATACCAACTAAAAGGGCTTGGATATGAACAAGGTTAGAAATCTAAGGCTAATACTCATTTAAATGGGGCTCGTGGAGTCATGATCAATTTGTCTGAAAATGCAAGGCTAACAACCCCTCCAAAAACCAAGTTCAATCATTTTTGGGGGAAAAGTCTATTACCCTTAAATTTGAAGTCTAATACCAACTAAAAGGTATTGTATATGAACAAGGTTATAAATCTAAGGCTAATACTCATTTAAAATGGGGCTCGTCAAGTCAGGACCAATTTGTCGGAAAATCCAAGGCTAACACCCCCTCCAAAAACCAAGTTCAATCATTTTGGGGGGAAAGTCTATTACCCATAAATTTGAAGTCTAATACCAACTAAAAGAAATTGGATATGAACAAGTTTAGAAATCTAAGGCTAATACTCATTTAAAATGGGGCTCGTCAAGTCAGGACCAATTTGTCCGATAATCCAAGGCTAACACCCCCTCCAAAAACCAAGTTCAATCATTTTGTGGGGGAAAGTCTATTACCCATAAATTTGAAGTCTAATACCAACTATAAGGTATTGGATATAAACAAGGTTAGAAATCTAAGGCTAAAAATTATTTAAAATGGGGCTCGTCAAGTCAGGACCAATTTGTCCGATAATCCAAGGCTAACACCCCCTCCAAAAACCAAGTTCTATCATTTTAGGGGGAAAAGTCTATTACCCATAAATTTGAAGTCTAATACCAACTAAAAGGTATTGGATATGAACAAGGTTAGAAATATAAGGCTAATAATCATTTAAAATGGGGCTCGTCGAGTCAGGACCAATTTGTCCGAAAATCCAAGGCTAACACCCCCTCCAAAAACCAAGTTCTATCATTTTGGGGGGGAAAGTCTATTAGCCATAAATTTGAAATCTAATACCAACTAAAAGGGCTTGGATATGAACAAGGTTAGAAATCTAAGGCTAATACTCATTTAAATGGGGCTCGTGGAGTCATGATCAATTTGTCTGAAAATGCAAGGCTAACAACCCCTCCAAAAACCAAGTTCAATCATTTTTGGGGGAAAAGTCTATTACCCTTAAATTTGAAGTCTAATACCAACTAAAAGGTATTGTATATGAACAAGGTTATAAATCTAAGGCTAATACTCATTTAAAATGGGGCTCGTCAAGTCAGGACCAATTTGTCAGAAAATCCAAGGCTAACACCCCCTCCAAAAACCAAGTTCAATCATTTTGGGGGGAAAGTCTATTACCCATAAATTTGAAGTCTAATACCAACTAAAAGAAATTGGATATGAACAAGTTTAGAAATCTAAGGCTAATACTCATTTAAAATGGGGCTCGTCAAGTCAGGACCAATTTGTCCGATAATCCAAGGCTAACACCCCCTCCAAAAACCAAGTTCAATCATTTTGTGGGGGAAAGTCTATTACCCATAAATTTTAAGTCTAATACCAACTATAAGGTATTGGATATAAACAAGGTTAGAAATCTAAGGCTAAAAATTATTTAAAATGGGGCTCGTCAAGTCAGGACCAATTTGTCCGATAATCCAAGGCTAACACCCCCTCCAAAAACCAAGTTCTATCATTTTAGGGGGAAAAGTCTATTACCCATAAATTTGAAGTCTAATACCAACTAAAAGGTATTGGATATGAACAAGGTTAGAAATATAAGGCTAATAATCATTTAAAATGGGGCTCGTCGAGTCGGGACCAATTTGTCCGAAAATCCAGGCTAACACCCCCTCCAAAAAACCAAGTTCTATCATTTTGGGGGGGAAAGTCTATTAGCCATAAATTTGAAATCTAATACCAACTAAAAGGGCTTGGATATGAACAAGGTTAGAAATCTAAGGCTAATACTCATTTAAATGGGGCTCGTGGAGTCATGATCAATTTGTCTGAAAATGCAAGGCTAACAACCCCTCCAAAAACCAAGTTCAATCATTTTTGGGGGAAAAGTCTATTACCCTTAAATTTGAAGTCTAATACCAACTAAAAGGTATTGTATATGAACAAGGTTATAAATCTAAGGCTAATACTCATTTAAAATGGGGCTCGTCAAGTCAGGACCAATTTGTCGGAAAATCCAAGGCTAACACCCCCTCCAAAAACCAAGTTCAATCATTTTGGGGGGAAAGTCTATTACCCATAAATTTGAAGTCTAATACCAACTAAAAGAAATTGGATATGAACAAGTTTATAAATCTAAGGCTAATACTCATTTAAAATGGGGCTCGTCAAGTCAGGACCAATTTGTCCGATAATCCAAGGCTAACACCCCCTCCAAAAACCAAGTTCAATCATTTTGTGGGGGAAAGTCTATTACCCATAAATTTGAAGTCTAATACCAACTAAAAGGTATTGGATATAAACAAGGTTAGAAATCTAAGGCTAATAATCATTTAAAATGGGGCTCGTCAAGTCAGGACCAATTTGTTCGATAATCCAATGCTAACACCCCCTCCTAAAACCAAGTTCAATAATTTTTGGGGGAAAATTCTATTACCCATAAATTTGAAGTCTAATACCAACTAAAAGGTATTGGATATGAACAAGGTTATAAATCTAAGGCTAATAATCATTTAAAATGGGGCTCGTCAAGTCAGGACCAATTTGTCCGAAAATCCAAGGCTAACACCCCCTCCAAAAACCAAGTTCAATCATTTTGTGGGGGAAAGTCTATTACCCATAAATTTGAAGTCTAATACCAACTAAAAGGGATTGGATATGAACAAGGTTAGAAATCTAAGGCTAATAATCATTTAAAATGGGGCTCGTCTTGTCAGGACCAATTTGTCCGAAAATCCAATGCTAACACCCCCTCCAAAAACCAAGTTCTATCATTTTGGGGGGAAAAGTCTATTACCCATAAATTTGAAGTCTAATACCAACTAAAAAGGATTGGATATGAACAAGGTTAGAAATCTAAGGCTAATACTCATTTAAAATGGCACTCGTCGAGTCAGGACCAATTTGTCCGAAAATTCAAGGCTAACACCCCCTCCAAAAACCAAGTTCTATCATTTTGGGGGGAAAAGTCTATTACCCATAAATCTCAAGTCTAATACCAACTAAAAGGGATTGGATATGAACAAGGTTAGAAATATAAGGCTAATACTCATTTAAAATGGGGCTCGTCGAGTCAGGACCAATTTGTCCGAAAATGCAAGGCTAACACCCCCTCCAAAAACCAAGTTCAATCATTTTGGGGGGGGAAATTCTATTTCCCATAAATTTGAAGTCTAATACCAACTAAAAGGTATTGGATATGAACAATGTAAGAAATCTAAGGCTAATAATCATTTAAAATGAGGATCGTCGAGTCAGGACCAATTTGTCCAAAAAATCCAATGCTAACACCCCCTCCAAAAACCAAGTTCTATCATTTTGGGGGTAAAAGTCTATTACCCATAAATTTGAAGTTAATACAAACTAAAAGGGATTGGATATGAACAAGTTTATAAATCTAAGGCTAATACTTATTTAAATGGGGCTCGTAGAGTCATGATCAATTTGTTTGAAAATGCAAGGCGAACACCCCCTCCAAAAACCAAGTTCAATCATTTTTGGGGGAAAATTCTATTACCCATAAATTTGAAGTCTAATACCAACTAAAAGGTATTGGATATGAACAAGGTTAGAAATCTAAGGCTAATAATCATTTAAAATGGGGCTCGTCTTGTCAGGACAAATTTGTCCGAAAATCCAATGCTAACACCCCCTCCAAAAACCAAGTTCTATCATTTTGGGGGGAAAAGTCTATTACCCATAAATTTGAAGTCTAATACCAACTAAAAGGGATTGGATATGAACAAGGTTAGAAATCTAAGGCTAATACTCATTTAAAATGGGGCTCGTCGAGTCAGGACCAATTTGTCCGAAAATCCAAGGCTAACACCTCCTCCAAAAACCAAGTTCAATCATTTTTGGGGGAAAAGTCTATTACCCATAAATTTGAAGTCTAATACCAACTAAAAGGTATTGTATATGAACAAGGTTATAAATCTAAGGTGAATACTCATTTAAAATGGGGCTCGTCAAGTCAGGACCAATTTGTCGGAAAATCCAAGGCTAACACCCCCTCCAAAAACCAAGTTCAATCATTTTGGGGGGAAAGTCTATTACCCATAAATTTGAAGTCTAATACCAACTAAAAGGTATTGTATATGAACAAGGTTATAAATCTAAGGCTAATACTCATTTAAAATGGGGCTCGTGGAGTCATGATCAATTTGTCTGAAAATGCAAGGCTAACAACCCCTCCAAAAACCAAGTTCAATCATTTTTGGGGGAAAAGTCTATTACCCATAAATCTCAAGTCTAATACCAACTAAAAGGGATTGGATATGAACAAGGTTAGAAATATAAGGCTAATACTCATTTAAAATGGGGCTCGTCGAGTCAGGACCAATTTGTCCGAAAATGCAAGGCTAACACCCCCTCCAAAAACCAAGTTCAATCATTTTGGGGGGGGAAATTCTATTTCCCATAAATTTGAAGTCTAATACCAACTAAAAGGTATTGGATATGAACAATGTAAGAAATCTAAGGCTAATAATCATTTAAAATGAGGATCGTCGAGTCAGGACCAATTTGTCCAAAAAATCCAATGCTAACACCCCCTCCAAAAACCAAGTTCTATCATTTTGGGGGGTAAAAGTCTATTACCCATAAATTTGAAGTTAATACAAACTAAAAGGGATTGGATATGAACAAGTTTAGAAATCTAAGGCTAATACTTATTTAAATGGGGCTCGTAGAGTCATGATCAATTTGTTTGAAAATGCAAGGCGAACACCCCTCCAAAAAACCAAGTTCAATCATTTTTGGGGGAAAATTCTATTACCCATAAATTTGAAGTCTAATACCAACTAAAAGGTATTGGATATGAACAAGGTTAGAAATCTAAGGCTAATAATCATTTAAAATGGGGCTCGTCTTGTCAGGGACAAATTTGTCCGAAAATCCAATGCTAACACCCCCTCCAAAAAACCAAGTTCTATCATTTTGGGGGGAAAAGTCTATTACCCATAAATTTGAAGTCTAATACCAACTAAAAGGGATTGGATATGAACAAGGTTAGAAATCTAAGGCTAATACTCATTTAAAATGGGGCTCGTCGAGTCAGGACCAATTTGTCCGAAAATCCAAGGCTAACACCTCCTCCAAAAACTAAGTTCAATCATTTTTGGGGGAAAAGTCTATTACCCATAAATTTGAAGTCTAATACCAACTAAAAGGTATTGTATATGAACAAGGTTATAAATCTAAGGCGAATACTCATTTAAAATGGGGCTCGTCAAGTCAGGACCAATTTGTCGGAAAATCCAAGGCTAACACCCCCTCCAAAAACCAAGTTCAATCATTTTGGGGGGAAAGTCTATTACCCATAAATTTGAAGTCTAATACCAACTAAAAGAAATTGGATATGAACAAGTTTAGAAATATAAGGCTAATACTCATTTAAAATGGGGCTCGTCAAGTCAGGACCAATTTGTCCGATAATCCAAGGCTAACACCCCCTCCAAAAACCAAGTTCAATCATTTTGTGGGGTAAAGTCTATTACCCATAAATTTGAAGTCTAATACCAACTAAAAGGTATTGGATATAAACAAGGTTAGAAATCTAAGTCTAATAATCATTTAAAATGGGGCTCGTCAAGTCAGGACCAATTTGTTCCATAATCCAATGCTAACACCCCCTCCAAAAACCAAGTTCAATACTTTTTGGGGGAAAATTCTATTACCCATAAATTTGAAGTCTAATACCAACTAAAATGTATTGGATATGAACAAGGTTATAAATCTAAGGCTAATAATCATTTAAAATGGGGCTCATCGAGTCAGGACCAATTTGTCCGAAAATCCAAGGCTAACACCCCCTCCAAAAACCAAGTTCAATCATTTTGTAGGGGAAAGTCTATTACCCATAAATTTGAAGTCTAATACCAACTAAAAGGGATTGGATATGAACAAGGTTAGAAATCTAAGGCTAATAATCATTTAAAATGGGGCTCGTCTTGTCAGGACCAATTTGTTCGAAAATCCAATGCTAACACCCCCTCCAAAAACCAAGTTCTATCATTTTGGGGGGAAAAGTCTATTACCCATAAATTTGAAGTCTAATACCAACTAAAAAGGATTGGATATGAACAAGGTTAGAAATCTAAGGCTAATACTCATTTAAAATGTCACTCGTCGAGTCAGGACCAATTTGTCCGAAAATCCAAGGCTAACACCCCCTCCAAAAACCAAGTTCTATCATTTTGGGGGGAAAAGTCTATTACCCATAAATTTGAAGTCTAATACCAACTAAAAGGTATGGGATATGAAAAAGGTTAGAAATATAAGGCTAATACTCATTTAAAATGGGGCTCGTGAAGTAAGGACCAATTTGTCCGAAAATCCAAGGCTAACACCCCCTCAAAAAACCAAGTTCTATCATTTTGGGGGGAAAAGTCTATTACCCATAAATTTGAAGTCTAATACCAACTAAAATGGATTGTATATGAACAAGGTTAAAAATATAAGGCTAATACTCATTTAAAATGGGGCTCGTCGAGTCAGGACCAATTTGTCCAAAAATCCAAGGCTAACACCCCCTCCAAAAACCAAGTTCTATAATTTTGGGGGGAAAAGTGTATTACCCATAAATTTGAAGTCTAATACCAACTAAAAGGTATGGGATATGAACAAGGTTAGAAATCTAAGGCTAATACACATTTAAAATGGGGCTCGTGCAGTCAGGACCAATTTGTCCGAAAATCCAAGGCTAACACCCCCTCCAAAAACCAAGTTCTATCATTTTGGGGGGAAAAGTCTATTACCCATAAATTTGAAGTCTAATACCAACTAAAAGGTATTGGATATGAACATGGTTAGAAATCTAAGGCTAATACTCATTTAAAATGGGGCTCGTGCGATCGGGGACCAATTTGTCCGAAAATCCAAGGCTAACACCCCCTCCAAAAAACAAAGTTCTATCATTTTGGGGGGGAAAAAGTCTATTACCCATAAATTTGAAGTCTAATACCAACTAAATGGTATTGGATATGATCAAGGTTAGAAATCTAAGGCTAATACTCATTTAAAATGGGGCTCGTCAAGTCGGGACCAATTTGTCCCGAAAAATCCATGGCTAACACCCCCTCCAAAAACCAAGTTCTATCATTTTGGGGGGAAAAGTCTATTACCCATAAATTTGAAGTCTAATACCAACTAAATGGTATTGGATATGATCAAGGTTAGAAATCTAAGGCTAATACTCATTTAAAATGGGGCTCGTCGAGTCAGGATCAATTTGTCCGAAAATCCAAGGCTAACACCCCCTCCAAAAACCAAGTTCTATCATTTTGGGGGGAAAAGTCTATTACCCATAAATTTGAAGTCTAATACCAACTAAAAGTGATTGGATATGAAAAAGGTTATAAATCTAAGGCTAATGCTCATTTAAAATGGGGTTCGTCGAGTCAGGACCAATTTGTCCGAAAAACCAAGGCTAACACGCCCTACAAAAACCAAGTTCTATCATTTTGGGGGGAAAAGTCTATTACCCATAAATTTGAAGTCTAATACCAACTAAAAGGTATTGGATATGAACTAGGTTAGAAATCTAAGGCTAATACTCATTTAAAATGGGGCTCGTGAAGTCAGGACCAATTTGTCCGAAAATCCAAAGCTAACACCCCCTCCAAAAACCAAGTTCTATAATTTTGGGGGGAAAAGTCTATTACCCATAAATTTGAAGTCTAATACCAACTAAAAGGTATGGGATATGAACAAGGTTAGAAATCTAAGGCTAATACACATTTAAAATGGGGCTCGTGCAGTCAGGACCAATTTGTCCGAAAATCCAAGGCTAACACCCCCTCC
Organism: Salix suchowensis; assembly: GCA_029030765.1. NCBI lineage: Eukaryota > Viridiplantae > Streptophyta > Magnoliopsida > Malpighiales > Salicaceae > Salix > Salix suchowensis. The sequence goes on along the minus strand of JAPFFH010000011.1, from coordinate 1,174,131 downwards.
AAAAACCAAGTTCTATCATTTTGGGGGGAAAAGTCTATTACCCATAAATTTGAAGTCTAATACCAATTAAAAGGGATTGGATATGAACAAGGTTAGAAATCTAAGGCTAATACTCATTTAAAATGGGGCTCGTCGAGTCAGGACCAATATGTCCGAAAATCCAAGGCTAACACCCCCTTCAAAAACCAAGTTCAATCATTTTTGGGGGAAAAGTCTATTACCCATAAATTTGAAGTCTAATACCAACTAAAAGGTATTGGATATGAACAAGGTTAGAAATCTAAGGCTAATACTCATTTAATATGGTACTCGTGAAGTCAGGACCAATTTGTCCGAAAATCCAAGGCTAACACCCCCTCAAAAAACCAAGTTCTATCATTTTGGGGGGAAAAGTCTATTACCCATGAATTTGAAGTCTAATACCAACTAAAATGGATTGTATATGAACAAGGTTACAAATATAAGGCTAATACTCATTTAAAATGGGGCTCGTCGAGTCAGGACCAATTTGTCCAAAAATCCAAGGCTAACACCCCCTCCAAAAACCAAGTTCTATCATTTTGGGGGGAAAAGTCTATTACCCATAAATTTGAAGTCTAATACCAACTAAAAGGTATTGGATATGAACATGGTTAGAAATCTAAGGCTAATACTCATTTAAAATGGGGCTCGTGCAGTCAAGACCAATTTGTCCGAAAATCCAAGGCTAACACCCCCTCCAAAAACAAAGTTCTATCATTTTGGGGGGAAAAGTCTATTACCCATAAATTGGAAGTCTAATACCAATTAAAAGGGATTGGATATGAACAAGGTTAGAAATCTAAGGCTAATACTCATTTAAAATGGGGCTCGTCGAGTCAGGACCAATATGTCCGAAAATCCAAGGCTAACACCCCCTTCAAAAACCAAGATCAATCATTTTTGGGGGAAAAGTCTATTACCCATAATTTTGAAGTCTAATACCAACTAAATGGTATTGGATATGATCAAGGTTAGAAATCTAAGGCTAATACTCATTTAAAATGGGGCTCGTCAAGTCAGGACCAATTTGTCTGAAAATTCATGGCTAACACCCCCTCCAAAAACCAAGTTCTATCATTTTGGGGGGAAAAGTCTATTACCCATAAATTTGAAGTCTAATACCAACTAAAAGGTATGGGATATGAACAAGGTTATAAATCTAAGGCTAAAACTCATTTAAAATGGGGCTCGTGAAGTCAGGACCAATTTGTCTGAAAATCCAAGGCTAACACCCCCTCCAAAAACCAAGTTCTATCATTTTGGGGGGAAAAAGTCTATTACCCATAAATTTGAAGTCTAATACCAACTAAAAGGTATGGGATATGAACAAGGTTATAAATCTAAGGCTAATGCTCATTTAAAATGGGGCTCGTGAAGTCGGGACCAATTTGTCTAAAAAATCCAGGCTAACACCCCCTCCAAAAACCAAGTTCTATCATTTTGGGGGGGAAAAGTCTATTACCCATAAATTTGAAGTCTAATACCAACTAAAAGGTATGGGATATGAAAAAAGGTTAGAAATATAAGGCTAATACTCATTTAAAATGGGGCTCGTCGAGTCGGGACCAATTTGTCCAAAAATCCAAGGCTAACACCCCCTCCAAAAACCAAGTTCTATCATTTTGGGGGGGAAAAGTCTATTACCCATAAATTTGAAGTCTAATACCAACTAAAAGGTATTGGATATGAACATGGTTAGAAATCTAAGGCTAATACTCATTTAAAATGGGGCTCGTGCGGTCGGGGACCATTTTGTCAGAAAATCCAAGGCTAACACCCCCTCCAAAAACAAAGTTCTATCATTTTGGGGGGGAAAAGTCTATTACCCATAAATTTGAAGTCTAATACCAATTAAAAGGGATTGGATATGAACAAGGTTAGAAATCTAAGGCTAATACTCATTTAAAATGGGGCTCGTCGAGTCAGGACCAATATGTCCGAAAATCCAAGGCTAACACCCCCTTCAAAAACCAAGTTCAATCATTTTTGGGGGAAAAGTCTATTACCCATAAATTTGAAGTCTAATACCAACTAAATGGTATTGGATATGATCAAGGTTAGAAATATAAGGCTAATACTCATTTAAAATGGGGCTCGTCAAGTCAGGACCAATTTGTCTGAAAATTCATGGCTAACACCCCCTCCAAAAACCAAGTTCTATCATTTTGGGGGGAAAAGTCTATTACCCATAAATTTGAAGTATAATACCAACTAAAAGGGATACGATATGAACAAGTTTAGAAATTTAATGCTAATACTCATTTAAAATGGGGCTCGTCGAGTCAGGACCAATTTGTCCGAAAATCCAAGGCTAACACCCCCTCCAAAAACCAAGTTCTATCATTTTGGGGGAAAAAGTCTATTACCCATAAATTTGAAGTCTAATACCAACTAAAAGGTATTAGATATGAAAAAGGTTAGAAATCTAAGGCTAATACTCATTTAAAATGGGGCTCGTGCAGTCAGGACCATTTTGTCCGAAAATCCAAGGCTAACACCCCCTCCAAAAACAAAGTTCTATCATTTTGGGAGGAAAAGTCTATTACCCATAAATTTGAAGTCTAATACCAATTAAAAGGGATTGGATATGAACAAGGTTAGAAATGTAAGGCTAATACTCATTTAAAATGGGGCTCGTCGAGTCAGGACCAATATGTCCGAAAATCCAAGGCTAACACCCCCTTCAAAAACCAAGTTCAATCATTTTTGGGGGAAAAGTCTATTACCCATAAATTTGAAGTCTAATACCAACTAAATGGTATTGGATATGATCAAGGTTATAAATCTAAGGCTAATACTCATTTAAAATGGGGCTCGTCAAGTCAGGACCAATTTGTCTGAAAATTCATGGCTAACACCCCCTCCAAAAACCAAGTTCTATCATTTTGGGGGGAAAAGTCTATTACCCATAAATTTGAAGTATAATACCAACTAAAAGGGATAGGATATGAACAAGGTTAGAAATCTAATGCTAATACTCATTTAAAATGGGGCTCGTCGAGTCAGGACCAATTTGTCTGAAAATCCAAGGCTAACACCCCCTCCAAAAACCAAGTTCTATCATTTTGGGGGAAAAAGTCTATTACCCATAAATTTGAAGTCTAATACCAACTAAAAGGTATTAGATATGAAAAAGGTTAGAAATCTAAGGCTAATACTCATTTAAAATGGGGCTCGTGAAGTCAGGACCAATTTGTCCGAAAATCCAAGGCTAACACCCCCTCCAAAAACCAAGTTCTATAATTTTGGGGGGAAAAGTCTATTACCCATAAATTTCAAGTCTAATACCAACTAAAAGGTATGGGATATGAACAAGGTTATAAATCTAAGGCTAATACGCATTTAAAATGGGGCTCGTGAAGTCAGGACCAATTTGTCTGAAAATCCAAGGCTAACACCCCCTCCAAAAACCAAGTTCTATCATTTTGGGGGGAAAAGTCTATTACCCATAAATTTGAAGTCTAATACCAACTAAAAGGTATTAGATATGAAAAAGGTTAGAAATCTAAGGCTAATACTCATTTAAATTGGGGCTCGTGCAGTCAGGACCATTTTGTCCGAAAATCCAAGGCTAACACCCCCTCCAAAAACAAAGTTCTATCATTTTGGGAGGAAAAGTCTATTACCCATAAATTTGAAGTCTAATACCAATTAAAAGGGATTGGATATGATCAAGGTTAGAAATCTAAGGCTAATACTCATTTAAAATGGGGCTCGTCAAGTCAGGACCAATTTGTCTGAAAATTCATGGCTAACACCCCCTTCAAAAACCAAGTTCTATCATTTTGGGGGGAAAAGTCTATTACCCATAAATTTGAAGTATAATACCAACTAAAAGGGATAGGATATGAACAAGGTTAGAAATCTAATGCTAATACTCATTTAAAATGGGGCTCGTCGAGTCAGGACCAATTTGTCCGAAAATCCAAGGCTAACACCCCCTCCAAAAACCAAGTTCTATCATTTTGGGGGAAAAAGTCTATTACCCATAAATTTGAAGTCTAATACCAACTAAAAGGTATTGGATATGAAAAAGGTTAGAAATCTAAGGCTAATACTCATTTAAAATGGGGCTCGTGAAGTCAGGACCAATTTGTCCGAAAATCCAAGGCTAACACCCCCTCCAAAAACCAAGTTCTATAATTTTGGGGGGAAAAGTCTATTACCCATAAATTTGAAGTCTAATACCAACTAAAAGGTATGGGATATGAACAAGGTTATAAATCTAAGGCTAATACTCATTTAAAATGGGGCTCGTGAAGTCAGGACCAATTTGTCTGAAAATCCAAGGCTAACACCCCCTCCAAAAACCAAGTTCTATCATTTTGGGGGGAAAAGTCTATTACCCATAAATTTGAAGTCTAATACCAACTAAAAGGTATGGGATATGAACAAGGTTATAAATCTAAGGCTAATGCTCATTTAAAATGGGGCTCGTGAAGTCAGGACCAATTTGTCTAAAAATCCAAGGCTAACACCCCCTCCAAAAACCAAGTTCTATCATTTTGGGGGGAAAAGTCTATTACCCATAAATTTGAAGTCTAATACCAACTAAAAGGTATTGGATATGAACATGGTTAGAAATCTAAGGCTAATACTCATTTAAAATGGGGCTCGTGCAGTCAGGACCAATTTGTCCGAAAATCCAAGGCTAACACCCCCTCCAAAAACAAAGTTCTATCATTTTGGGGGGAAAAGTCTATTACCCATAAATTTGAAGTCTAATACCAATTAAAATGGATTGTATATGAACAAGGTTAAAAATATAAGGCTAATACTCATTTAAAATGGGGCTCGTCGAGCCAGGACCAATTTGTCCAAAAATCCAAGGCTAACACCCCCTCCAAAAACCAAGTTCTATCATTTTGGGGGGAAAAGTCTATTACCCATAAATTTGAAGTCTAATACCAACTAAAAGGTATGGGATATGAACAAGGTTATAAATCTAAGGCTAATGCTCATTTAAAATGGGGCTCGTGAAGTCAGGACCAATTTGTCTAAAAATCCAAGGCTAACACCCCCTCCAAAAACCAAGTTCTATCATTTTGGGGGGAAAAGTCTATTACCCATAAATTTGAAGTCTAATACCAACTAAAAGGTATGGGATATGAAAAAGGTTAGAAATCTAAGGCTAATACTCATTTAAAATGGGGCTCGTGCAGTCAGGACCAATTTGTCCGAAAATCCAAGGCTAACACCCCCTCCAAAAACAAAGTTCTATCATTTTGGGGGGAAAAGTCTATTACCCATAAATTTGAAGTCTAATACCAATTAAAAGGGATTGGATATGAACAAGGTTAGAAATCTAAGGCTAATACTCATTTAAAATGGGGCTCGTCGAGTCAGAACCAATATGTCCGAAAATCCAAGGCTAACACCCCCTTCAAAAACCAAGTTCAATCATTTTTGGGGGAAAAGTCTATTACCCATAAATTTGAAGTCTAATACCAACTAAATGGTATTGGATATGATCAAGGTTAGAAATCTAAGGCTAATACTCATTTAAAATGGGGCTCGTCAAGTCAGGACCAATTTGTCTGAAAATTCATGGCTAACACCCCCTCCAAAAACCAAGTTCTATCATTTTGGGGGGAAAAGTCTATTACCCATAAATTTGAAGTATCATACCAACTAAAAGGGATAGGATATGAACAAGGTTAGAAATCTAAGGCTAATACTCATTTAAAATGAAGCTCGTCGAGTCAGGACCAATATGTCCAAAAATCCATGGCTAACACCCCCTTCAAAAACCAAGTTCAATCATTTTTGGGGGAAAAGTCTATTACCCATAAATTTGAAGTCTAATACCAACTAAATGGTATTGGATATGATCAAGGTGAGAAATCTAAGGCTAATACTCATTTAAAATGGGGCTCGTCAAGTCAGGACCAATTTGTCCAAAAATTCATGGCTAACACCCCCTCCAAAAACCAAGTTCTATCATTTTGGGGGGAAAAGTCTATTACCCATAAATTTGAAGTATAATACCAACTAAAAGGGATAGGATATGAACAAGGTTAGAAATCTAAGGCTAATACTCATTTAAAATGGGGCTCGTCGAGTCAGGACCAATTTGTCCAAAAATCCAAGGCTAACACCCCCTCCAAAAACCAAGTTCTATCATTTTGGGGGAAAAAGTCTATTACCCATAAATTTGAAGTCTAATACCAACTAAAAGGTATTGGATATGAAAAAGGTTAGAAATCTAAGGCTAATACTCATTTAAAATGGGGCTCGTGAAGTCAGGACCAATTTGTCCGAAAATCCAAGGCTAACACCCCCTCCAAAAACCAAGTTCTATAATTTTGGGGGGAAAAGTCTATTACCAATAAATTTGAAGTCTAATACCAACTAAAAGGTATTGGATATGAAAAAGGTTAGAAATCTAAGGCTAATACTCATTTAAAATGGGGCTCGTGAAGTCAGGACCAATTTGTCCGAAAATCCAAGGCTAACACCCCCTCCAAAAACCAAGTTCTATCATTTTGGGGGGAAAAGTCTATTACCCATAAATTTGAAGTCTAATACCAACTAAAAGGTATGGGATATGAACAAGGTTATAAATCTAAGGCTAATGCTCATTTAAAATGGGGCTCGTGAAGTCGGGACCAATTTGTCTCAAAAATCCAAGGCTAACACCCCCTCCAAAAACCAAGTTCTATCATTTTGGGGGGAAAAGTCTATTACCCATAAATTTGAAGTCTAATACCAACTAAAAGGTATGGTATATGAAAAAGGTTAGAAATATAAGGCTAATACTCATTTAAAATGGGGCTCGTGAAGTAAGGACCAATTTGTCAGAAAATCCAAGGCTAACACCCCCTCAAAAAACCCAAGTTCTATCATTTTGGGGGGGAAAAGTCTATTACCCATAAATTTGAAGTCTAATACCAACTAAAATGGATTGTATATGAACAATGTTAAAAATATAAGGCTAATACACATTTAAAATGGGGCTCGTCGAGTCAGGACCAATTTGTCCAAAAATCCAAGGCTAACACCCCCTCCAAAAACCAAGTTCTATCATTTTGGGGGGAAAAGTCTATTACCCATAAATTTGAAATCTAATACCAACTAAAAGGTATTGGATATGAACATGGTTAGAAATCTAAGGCTAATACTCATTTAAAATGGGGCTCGTGTAGTCAGGACCAATTTGTCCGAAAATCCAAGGCTAACACCCCCTCCAAAAACAAAGTTCTATCATTTTGGGGGGAAAAGTCTATTACCCATAAATTTGAAGTTTAATACCAATTAAAAGGTATTGGATATGAACAAGGTTAGAAATCTAAGGCTAATACTCATTTAAAATGGGGCTCGTCGAGTCAGGACCAATTTGTCCGAAAATTCATGGCTAACACCCCCCTCCAAAAAACCAAGTTCTATCATTTTGGGGGGGAAAAGTCTATTACCCATAAATTTGAAGTATCATACCAACTAAAAGGGATAGGATATGAACAAGGTTAGAAATCTAAGGCTAATACTCATTTAAAATGGGGCTCGTCGAGTCAGGACCAATTTGTCCGAAAATCCAAGGCTAACACCCCCTCCAAAAACCAAGTTCTATCATTTTGGGGGAAAAAGTCTATTACCCATAAATTTGAAGTCTAATACCAACTAAAAGGTATTGGATATGAAAAAGGTTAGAAATCTAAGCCTAATACTCATTTAAAATGGGGCTCGTCGAGTCAGGACCAATATGTCCGAAAATCCATGGCTAACACCCCCTTCAAAAACCAAGTTCAATCATTTTTGGGGGAAAAGTCTATTACCCATAAATTTGAAGTCTAATACCAACTAAATGGTATTGGATATGATCAAGGTGAGAAATCTAAGGCTAATACTCATTTAAAATGGGGCTCGTCAAGTCAGGACCAATTTGTCCGAAAATTCATGGCTAACACCCCTCCAAAAAACCAAGTTCTATCATTTTTGGGGGGAAAAGTCTATTACCCATAAATTTGAAGTACAATACCAACTAAAAGGGATAGGATATGAACAAGGTTAGAAATCTAAGGCTAATAGTCATTTAAAAATGGGGCTCGTCGAGTCGGGACCAATTTGTCCAAAAATCCAAGGCTAACACCCCCTCCAAAAACCAAGTTCTATCATTTTGGGGGAAAAAAGTCTATTACCCATAAATTTGAAGTCTAATACCAACTAAAAGGTATTGGATATGAAAAAGGTTAGAAATCTAAGGCTAATACTCATTTAAAATGGGGCTCGTGAAGTCGGGACCAATTTGTCCCAGAAAATCCAAGGCTAACACCCCCTCCAAAAACCAAGTTCTATAATTTTGGGGGGGAAAAGTCTATTACCTATAAATTTGAAGTCTAATACCAACTAAAAGGTATTGGATATGAAAAAGGTTAGAAATCTAAGGCTAATACTCATTTAAAATGGGGCTCGTGAAGTCAGGACCAATTTGTCCGAAAATCCAAGGCTAACACCCCCTCCAAAAACCAAGTTCTATCATTTTGGGGGGGAAAAGTCTATTACCCATAAATTTGAAATCTAATACCAACTAAAAGGTATGGTATATGAACAAGGTTATAAAGCTAAGGCTAATGCTCATTTAAAATGGGGCTCGTGAAGTCAGGACCAATTTGTCTCAAAATCCAAGGCTAACACCCCCTCCAAAAACCAAGTTCTATCATTTTGGGGGGAAAAGTCTATTACCCATAAATTTGAAGTCTAATACCAAATAAAAGGTATCGTATATGAAAAAGGTTAGAAATATAAGGCTAATACTCATTTAAAATGGGGCTCGTGAAGTAAGGACCAATTTGTCCGAAAATCCAAGGCTAACACCCCCTCAAAAAACCAAGTTCTATCATTTTGGGGGGAAAAGTCTATTACCCATAAATTTGAAGTCTAATACCAACTAAAATGGATTGTATATGAACAATGTTAAAAATATAAGGCTAATACTCATTTAAAATGGGGATCGTCGAGTCAGGACCAATTTGTCCAAAAATCCAAGGCTAACACCCCCTCCAAAAACCAAGTTCTATCATTTTGGGGGGAAAAGTCTATTACCCATAAATTTGAAGTCTAATACCAACTAAAAGGTATTGGATATGAACATGGTTAGAAATCTAAGGCTAATACTCATTTAAAATGGGGCTCGTGTAGTCAGGACCAATTTGTCCGAAAATCCAAGGCTAACACCCCCTCCAAAAACAAAGTTCTATCATTTTGGGGGGAAAAGTCTATTACCCATAAATTTGAAGTCTAATACCAACTAAAAGGTATGGTATATGAACAAGGTTATAAATCTAAGGCTAATGCTCATTTAAAATGGGGCTCGTGAAGTCAGGACCAATTTGTCTCAAAATCCAAGGCTAACACCCCCTCCAAAAACCAAGTTCTATCATTTTGGGGGGAAAAGTCTATTACCCATAAATTTGAAGTCTAATACCAACTAAAAGGTATGGTATATGAAAAAGGTTAGAAATATAAGGCTAATACTCAGGGAAAAGTCTATTACCCATAAATTTGAAGTCTAATACCAACTAAAAGGTATTGGATATGAACATGGTTAGAAATCTAAGGCTAATACTCATTTAAAATGGGGCTCGTGGAGTCAGGACCAATTTGTCCGAAAATCCAAGGCTAACACCCCCTCCAAAAACAAAGTTCTATCATTTTGGGGGGAAAAGTCTATTACCCATAAATTTGAAGTTTAATACCAATTAAAAGGGATTGGATATGAACAAGGTTAGAAATCTAAGGCTAATACTCATTTAAAATGGGGCTCGTCGAGTCAGGACCAATTTGTCCGAAAATTCATGGCTAACACCCCCTCCAAAAACCAAGTTCTATCATTTTGGGGGGAAAAGTCTATTACCCATAAATTTGATGTATCATACCAACTAAAAGGGATAGGATATGAACAAGGTTAGAAATCTAAGGCTAATACTCATTTAAAATGGGGCTCGTCGAGTCAGGACCAATTTGTCCGAAAATCCAAGGCTAACACCCCCTCCAAAAACCAAGTTCTATCATTTTGGGGGAAAAACTCTATTACCCATAAATTTTAAGTCTAATACCAACTAAAAGGTATTGGATATGAAAAAGGTTAGAAATCTAAGCCTAATACTCATTTAAAATGGGGCTCGTGAAGTCAGGACCAATTTGTCCGAAAATCCAAGGCTAACACCCCCTCCAAAAACCAAGTTCTATCATTTTGGGGGGAAAAGTCTATTACCCATAAATTTGAAGTCTAATACCAACTAAAAGGTATGGGATATGAACAAGGTTATAAATCTAAGGCTAATGCTCATTTAAAATGGGGCTCGTGAAGTCAGGACCAATTTGTCTCAAAATCCAAGGCTAACACCCCCTCCAAAAACCAAGTTCTATCATTTTGGGGGGAAAAGTCTATTACCCATAAATTTGAAGTCTAATACCAACTAAAAGGTATGGTATATGAAAAAGGTTAGAAATATAAGGCTAATACTCATTTAAAATGGGGCTCGTGAAGTAAGGACCAATTTGTCCGAAAATCCAAGGCTAACACCCCCTCAAAAAACCAAGTTCTATCATTTTGGGGGGAAAAGTCTATTACCCATAAATTTGAAGTCTAATACCAACTAAAATGGATTGTATATGAACAATGTTAAAAATATAAGGCTAATACACATTTAAAATGGGGCTCGTCGAGTCAGGACCAATTTGTCCAAAAATCCAAGGCTAACACCCCCTCCAAAAACCAAGTTCTATCATTTTGGGGGGAAAAGTCTATTACCCATAAATTTGAAATCTAATACCAACTAAAAGGTATTGGATATGAACATGGTTAGAAATCTAAGGCTAATACTCATTTAAAATGGGGCTCGTGTAGTCAGGACCAATTTGTCCGAAAATCCAAGGCTAACACCCCCTCCAAAAACAAAGTTCTATCATTTTGGGGGGAAAAGTCTATTACCCATAAATTTGAAGTTTAATACCAATTAAAAGGTATTGGATATGAACAAGGTTAGAAATCTAAGGCTAATACTCATTTAAAATGGGGCTCGTCGAGTCAGGACCAATTTGTCTGAAAATTCATGGCTAACACCCCCTCCAAAAACCAAGTTCTATCATTTTGGGGGGAAAAGTCTATTACCCATAAATTTGAAGTATCATACCAACTAAAAGGGATAGGATATGAACAAGGTTAGAAATCTAAGGCTAATACTCATTTAAAATGGGGCTCGTCGAGTCAGGACCAATTTGTCCGAAAATCCAAGGCTAACACCCCCTCCAAAAACCAAGTTCTATCATTTTGGGGGAAAAAGTCTATTACCCATAAATTTGAAGTCTAATACCAACTAAAAGGTATTGGATATGAAAAAGGTTAGAAATCTAAGCCTAATACTCATTTAAAATGGGGCTCGTCGAGTCAGGACCAATATGTCCGAAAATCCATGGCTAACACCCCCTTCAAAAACCAAGTTCAATCATTTTTGGGGGAAAAGTCTATTACCCATAAATTTGAAGTCTAATACCAACTAAATGGTATTGGATATGATCAAGGTGAGAAATCTAAGGCTAATACTCATTTAAAATGGGGCTCGTCAAGTCAGGACCAATTTGTCCGAAAATTCATGGCTAACACCCCCTCCAAAAACCAAGTTCTATCATTTTTGGGGGAAAAGTCTATTACCCATAAATTTGAAGTACAATACCAACTAAAAGGGATAGGATATGAACAAGGTTAGAAATCTAAGGCTAATAGTCATTTAAAATGGGGCTCGTCGAGTCAGGACCAATTTGTCCAAAAATCCAAGGCTAACACCCCCTCCAAAAACCAAGTTCTATCATTTTGGGGGAAAAAGTCTATTACCCATAAATTTGAAGTCTAATACCAACTAAAAGGTATTGGATATGAAAAAGGTTAGAAATCTAAGGCTAATACTCATTTAAAATGGGGCTCGTGAAGTCAGGACCAATTTGTCCGAAAATCCAAGGCTAACACCCCCTCCAAAAACCAAGTTCTATAATTTTGGGGGGAAAAGTCTATTACCTATAAATTTGAAGTCTAATACCAACTAAAAGGTATTGGATATGAAAAAGGTTAGAAATCTAAGGCTAATACTCATTTAAAATGGGGCTCGTGAAGTCAGGACCAATTTGTCCGAAAATCCAAGGCTAACACCCCCTCCAAAAACCAAGTTCTATCATTTTGGGGGGAAAAGTCTATTACCCATAAATTTGAAATCTAATACCAACTAAAAGGTATGGTATATGAACAAGGTTATAAAGCTAAGGCTAATGCTCATTTAAAATGGGGCTCGTGAAGTCAGGACCAATTTGTCTCAAAATCCAAGGCTAACACCCCCTCCAAAAACCAAGTTCTATCATTTTGGGGGGAAAAGTCTATTACCCATAAATTTGAAGTCTAATACCAAATAAAAGGTATCGTATATGAAAAAGGTTAGAAATATAAGGCTAATACTCATTTAAAATGGGGCTCGTGAAGTAAGGACCAATTTGTCCGAAAATCCAAGGCTAACACCCCCTCAAAAAACCAAGTTCTATCATTTTGGGGGGAAAAGTCTATTACCCATAAATTTGAAGTCTAATACCAACTAAAAGGTATTGGATATGAAAAAGGTTAGAAATCTAAGGCTAATACTCATTTAAAATGGGGCTCGTGAAGTCAGGACCAATTTGTCCGAAAATCCAAGGCTAACACCCCCTCCAAAAACCAAGTTCTATAATTTTGGGGGGAAAAGTCTATTACCTATAAATTTGAAGTCTAATACCAACTAAAAGGTATTGGATATGAAAAAGGTTAGAAATCTAAGGCTAATACTCATTTAAAATGGGGCTCGTGAAGTCGGGACCAATTTGTCCAGAAAATCCAAGGCTAACACCCCCTCCAAAAACCAAGTTCTATCATTTTGGGGGGAAAAAGTCTATTACCCATAAATTTGAAATCTAATACCAACTAAAAGGTATGGTATATGAACAAGGTTATAAAGCTAAGGCTAATGCTCATTTAAAATGGGGCTCGTGAAGTCGGGACCAATTTGTCTCAAAATCCAAGGCTAACACCCCCTCCAAAAACCAAGTTCTATCATTTTGGGGGGGAAAAGTCTATTACCCATAAATTTGAAGTCTAATACCAAATAAAAGGTATCGTATATGAAAAAAGGTTAGAAATATAAGGCTAATACTCATTTAAAATGGGGCTCGTGAAGTAAGGACCAATTTGTCCGAAAATCCAAGGCTAACACCCCCTCAAAAAACCAAGTTCTATCATTTTGGGGGGGAAAAAGTCTATTACCCATAAATTTGAAGTCTAATACCAACTAAAATGGATTGTATATGAACAATGTTAAAAAATATAAGGCTAATACTCATTTAAAATGGGGATCGTCGAGTCGGGACCAATTTGTCCAAAAATCCAAGGCAAACACCCCCTCCAAAAACCAAGTTCTATCATTTTGGGGGGGAAAAAGTCTATTACCCATAAATTTGAAGTCTAATACCAACTAAAAGGTATTGGATATGAACATGGTTAGAAATCTAAGGCTAATACTCATTTAAAATGGGGCTCGTGTAGTCAGGACCAATTTGTCCGAAAATCCAAGGCTAACACCCCCTCCAAAAACAAAGTTCTATCATTTTGGGGGGAAAAGTCTATTACCCATAAATTTGAAGTCTAATACCAACTAAAAGGTATGGTATATGAACAAGGTTATAAATCTAAGGCTAATGCTCATTTAAAATGGGGCTCGTGAAGTCAGGACCAATTTGTCTCAAAATCCAAGGCTAACACCCCCTCCAAAAACCAAGTTCTATCATTTTGGGGGGAAAAGTCTATTACCCATAAATTTGAAGTCTAATACCAACTAAAAGGTATGGTATATGAAAAAGGTTAGAAATATAAGGCTAATACTCAGGGAAAAGTCTATTACCCATAAATTTGAAGTCTAATACCAACTAAAAGGTATTGGATATGAACATGGTTAGAAATCTAAGGCTAATACTCATTTAAAATGGGGCTCGTGGAGTCAGGACCAATTTGTCCGAAAATCCAAGGCTAACACCCCCTCCAAAAACAAAGTTCTATCATTTTGGGGGGAAAAGTCTATTACCCATAAATTTGAAGTTTAATACCAATTAAAAGGGATTGGATATGAACAAGGTTAGAAATCTAAGGCTAATACTCATTTAAAATGGGGCTCGTCGAGTCAGGACCAATTTGTCCGAAAATTCATGGCTAACACCCCCTCCAAAAACCAAGTTCTATCATTTTGGGGGAAAAAGTCTATTACCCATAAATTTGATGTATCATACCAACTAAAAGGGATAGGATATGAACAAGGTTAGAAATCTAAGGCTAATACTCATTTAAAATGGGGCTCGTCGAGTCAGGACCAATTTGTCCGAAAATCCAAGGCTAACACCCCCTCCAAAAACCAAGTTCTATCATTTTGGGGGAAAAACTCTATTACCCATAAATTTTAAGTCTAATACCAACTAAAAGGTATTGGATATGAAAAAGGTTAGAAATCTAAGCCTAATACTCATTTAAAATGGGGCTCGTGAAGTCAGGACCAATTTGTCCGAAAATCCAAGGCTAACACCCCCTCCAAAAACCAAGTTCTATAATTTTGGGGGGAAAAGTCTATTACCCATAAATTTGAAGTCTAATACCAACTAAAAGGTATGGAATATGAACAAGGTTATAAATCTAAGGCTAATACTCATTTAAAATGGGGCTCGTGAAGTCAGGACCAATTTGTCTGAAAATCCAAGGCTAACACCCCCTCCAAAAACCAAGTTCTATCATTTTGGGGGGAAAAGTCTATTACCCATAAATTTGAAGTCTAATACCAATTAAAAGGGATTGTATATGAACAAGCTTAGAAATCTAAGGCTAATACTCATTTAAAATGGGGCTCGTCGAGTCAGGACCAATATGTCCGAAAATCCATGGCTAACACCCCCTTCGAAAACCAAGTTCAATCATTTTTGGGGGAAAAGTCTATTACCCATAAATTTGAAGTCTAATACCAACTAAAAGGTTTTGGATATGAAAAAGGTTATAAATCTTAGGCTAATACTCATTTAAAATGGGGCTCGTCGAGTCAGGACCAATTTGTCCGAAAATCCAAGGCTAACACCCCCTCCAAAAACCAAGTTCTATCATTTTGGGGGAAAAAGTCTATTACCCATAAATTTGAAGTCTAATACCAACTAAAAGGTATTGGATATGAAAAAGGTTAGAAATCCATGGCTAATACTCATTTAAAATGGGGCTCGTGAAGTCAGGACCAATTTGTCCGAAAATCCAAGGCTAACACCCCCTCCAAAAACAAAGTTCTATAATTTTGGGGGGAAAAGTCTATTACCCATAAATTTGATGTCTAATACCAACTAAAAGGTATGGGATATGAACAAGGTTATAAATCTAAGGCTAATACTCATTTAAAATGGGGCTCGTGAAGCCAGGACCAATTTGTCTGAAAATCCAAGTCTAACACCCCCTCCAAAAACCAAGTTCTATCATTTTGGGGGGAAAAGTCTATTACCCATAAATTTGAAGTCTAATACCAACTAAAAGGTATGGGATATGAACAAGGTTATAAATCTAAGGCTAATGCTCATTTAAAATGGGGCTCGTGAAGTCAGGACCAATTTGTCTAAAAATCCAAGGCTAACACCCCCTCCAAAAACCAAGTTCTATCATTTTGGGGGGAAAAGTCTATTACCCATAAATTTGAAGTCTAATACCAACTAAAAGGTATGGGATATGAAAAAGGTTAGAAATATAAGGCTAATACTCATTTAAAATGGGGCTCGTGAAGTAAGGACCAATTTGTCCGAAAATCCAAGGCTAACACCCCCTCAAAAAACCAAGTTCTATCATTTTGGGGGGAAAAGTCTATTACCCATAAATTTGAAGTCTAATACCAACTAAAAGGGATAGGATATGAACAAGGTTAGAAATCTAAGGCTAATACTCATTTAAAAATGGGGCTCGTCGAGTCGGGACCAATTTGTCCAGAAAATCCAAGGCTAACACCCCCTCCAAAAACCAAGTTCTATCATTTTGGGGGAAAAAGTCTATTACCCATAAATTTGAAGTCTAATACCAACTAAAAGGTATTGGATATGAACATGGTTAGAAATCTAAGGCTAATACTCATTTAAAATGGGGCTCGTGCAGTCTGGACCAATTTGTCCGAAAATCCAAGGCTAACACCCCCTCCAAAAACAAAGTTCTATCATTTTGGGGGGAAAAGTCTATTACCCATAAATTTGAAGTCTAATACCAATTAAAAGGGATTCGATATGAACAAGGTTAGAAATCTAAGCCTAATACTCATTTAAAATGGGGCTCGTCGAGTCAGGACCAATATGTCCGAAAATCCAAGGCTAACACCCCCTTCAAAAACCAAGTTCAATCATTTTTGGGGGAAAAGTCTATTACCCATAAATTTGAAGTCTAATACCAACTAAATGGTATTGGATATGATCAAGGTTAGAAATCTAAGGCTAATACTCATTTAAAATGGGGCTTGTCAAGTCAGGACCAATTTGTCTGAAAATTCATGGCTAACACCCCCTCCAAAAACCAAGTTCTATCATTTTGGGGGGAAAAGTCTATTACCCATAAATTTGAAGTATAATACCAACTAAAAGGGATAGGATATGAACAAGGTTAGAAATCTAAGGCTAATACTCATTTAAAATGGGGCTCGTCGAGTCAGGACCAATTTGTCCGAAAATCCAAGGCTAACACCCCCTCCAAAAACCAAGTTCTATCATTTTGGGGGAAAAAGTCTATTACCCATAAATTTGAAGTCTAATACCAACTAAAAGGTATTGGATATGAAAAAGGTTAGAAATCCAAGGCTAATACTCATTTAAAATGGAGCTCGTGAAGTCAGGACCAATTTGTCCGAAAATCCAAGGCTAACACCCCCTCCAAAAACAAAGTTCTATAATTTTGGGGGAAAAGTCTATTACCCATAAATTTGAAGTCTAATACCAACTAAAAGGTATGGGATATGAACAAGGTTATAAATCTAAGGCTAATACTCATTTAAAATGGGGCTCGTGAAGTCAGGACCAATTTGTCTGAAAATCCAAGGCTAACACCCCCTCCAAAAACCAAGTTCTATCATTTTGGGGGGAAAAGTCTATTACCCATAAATTTGAAGTCTAATACCAACTAAAAGGTATGGGATATGAACAAGGTTATAAATCTAAGGCTAATGCTCATTTAAAATGGGGCTCGTGAAGTCGGGACCAATTTGTCTAAAAAATCCAAGGCTAACACCCCCCTCCAAAAACCAAGTTCTATCATTTTGGGGGGGAAAAGTCTATTACCCATAAATTTGAAGTCTAATACCAACTAAAAGGTATGGGATATGAAAAAGGTTAGAAATATAAGGCTAATACTCATTTAAAATGGGGCTCTTGAAGTAAGGACCAATTTGTCCGAAAATCCAAGGCTAACACCCCCTCAAAAAACCAAGTTCTATCATTTTGGGGGGAAAAGTCTATTACCCATAAATTTGAAGTCTAATACCAACTAAAAGGTATTGGATATGAACATGGTTAGAAATCTAAGGCTAATACTCAATTAAAATGGGGCTCGTGCAGTCAGGACCAATTTGTCCGAAAATCCAAGGCTAACACCCCCTCCAAAAACAAAGTTCTATCATTTTTGGGGGAAAAGTCTATTACCGATAAATTTGAAGTCTAATACCAATTAAAAGGGATTCGATATGAACAAGGTTAGAAAACTAAGGCTAATACTCATTTAAAATGGGGCTCGTCGAGTCAGGACCAATATGTCCGAAAATCCAAGGCTAACACCCCCTTCAAAAACCAAGTTCAATCATTCTTGGGGGAAAAGTCTATTACCCATAAATTTGAAGTCTAATACCAACTAAATGGTATTGGATATGATCAAGGTTAGAAATCTAAGGCTAATACTCATTTAAAATGGGGCTCGTCAAGTCGGGACCAATTTGTCACGAAAATTCATGGCTAACACCCCTCCAAAAACCAAGTTCTATCATTTTGGGGGGGAAAAGTCTATTACCCATAAATTTGAAGTCTAATACCAACTAAAAGGTATGGGATATGAAAAAGGTTAGAAATATAAGGCTAATACTCATTTAAAATGGGGCTCTTGAAGTAAGGACCAATTTGTCCAGAAAATCCAAGGCTAACACCCCCTCAAAAAACCAAGTTCTATCATTTTGGGGGGGAAAAAGTCTATTACCCATAAATTTGAAGTCTAATACCAACTAAAAGGTATTGGATATGAACATGGTTAGAAATCTAAGGCTAATACTCATTTAAAATGGGGCTCGTGCGAGTCGGGGACCAATTTGTCCAGAAAATCCAAGGCTAACACCCCCTCCAAAAAACAAAGTTCTATCATTTTTGGGGGAAAAGTCTATTACCGATAAATTTGAAGTCTAATACCAATTAAAAGGGATTCGATATGAACAAGGTTAGAAATCTAAGGCTAATACTCATTTAAAATGGGGCTCGTCGAGTCAGGACCAATATGTCCGAAAATCCAAGGCTAACACCCCCTTCAAAAACCAAGTTCAATCATTCTTGGGGGAAAAGTCTATTACCCATAAATTTGAAGTCTAATACCAACTAAATGGTATTGGATATGATCAAGGTTAGAAATCTAAGGCTAATACTCATTTAAAATGGGGCTCGTCAAGTCAGGACCAATTTGTCTGAAAATTCATGGCTAACACCCCCTCCAAAAACCAAGTTCTATCATTTTGGGGGGAAAAGTCTATTACCCATAAATTTGAAGTATAATACCAACTAAAAGGGATAGGATATGAACAAGGTTAGAAATCTAAGGCTAATACTCATTTAAAATGGGGCTCGTCGAGACAGGACCAATTTGTCCGAAAATCCAAGGCTAACACCCCCTCCAAAAACCAAGTTCTA
>JAPFFH010000011.1:1118804-1154674 GCA_029030765.1 Salix suchowensis | reverse complement strand
CCTTTTAGTTGGTATTAGACCTTAATTTTATGGGTAATAGACTTTTCCCCCAAACATTATTGAACTTGGTTTTTGGAGTGGGTGTTAGCCTTGGATTTTTCGGACAAATTGGTCCTGACTTGACGAGCACCATTTTAAATGAGTATTATCCTTAGATTTCTAACCTTGTTTAATTCCAATCCCTTTTAGTTGGTATTAGACCTTAATTTTATGGGTAATAGACTTTTCCCCCAAACATGATTGAACTTGGTTTTTGGAGTGGGTGTTAGCCTTGGATTTTCGGACAAATTGGTCCTGACTCGACGAGCCCCATTTTAAATGAGTATTAGCCTTAGATTTCTAACCTTGTTCATATATAAGCTCTTTTAGTTGGTATTAGACTTCAAATTCATGGGTAATAGACTTTTCCCCCAAACATGATTGAACTTGGTTTTTGGAGGGGGTGTTAGCCTTGGATTTTTGGACAAATTGGTCCTGACTCGACGAGCCCCATTTTAAATGAGTATTATCCTTAGATTTCTAACCTTGTTTAATTCCAAGCGCTTTTAGTTGGTATTAGACTTCAATTTTATGGGTAATAGACTTTTCCCCCAAACATGATTGAACTTGGTTTTTGGAGGGGGTGTTAGCCTTGGATTTTTGGACAAATTAGTACTGACTCGACGAGCCCCATTTTAAATTATTATTAGCCTTAGATTTCTAACCTTGTTCATATCCAATCCCTTTAAGTTGGTATTAGACTTCAAATTTATTGGTAATAGACTTTTCCCCCAAACATGACTGAACTTGGTTTTTGGAGGGGGTGTTAGCCTAGGATTTTCGGACAAATTGGTCCCCGACTCGACGAGCCCCATTTTAAATTATTATTAGCCTTAGATTTCTAACCTTGTTCATATCCAACCCCTTTTAGTTGGTATTAGACTTCAAATTCATGGGTAATAGACTTTTCCCCCAAACATGATTGAACTTGGTTTTAGGAGTGGGTGTTAGCCTTGGATTTTCGGACAAATTGGTCCCGACTCGACGAGCCCCATTTTAAATGAGTATTATCCTTAGATTTCTAACCTTGTTTAATTCCAATCCCTTTTAGTTGGTATTAGACCTTAATTTTATGGGTAATAGACTTTTCCCCCAAACATGATTGAACTTGGTTTTTGGAGTGGGTGTTAGCCTTGGATTTTAGGACAAATCGGTCCTGACTCGACGAGCCCCATTTTAAATGAGTATTATCCTTAGATTTCTAACCTTTTTCATATCCAAGCCCTTTTAGTTGGTATTAGACTTCAAATTTATGGGTAATAGACTTTTCCCCCAAACATGATTGAACTTGGTTTTTGCAGGGGGTGTTAGCCTTGGATTTTTGGACAAATTAGTACTGACTCGACGAGCCCCATTTTAAATTATTATTAGCCTTAGATTTCTAACCTTGTTCATATCCAATCCCTTTAAGTTGGTATTAGACTTCAAATTTATTGGTAATAGACTTTTCCCCCAAACATGACTGAACTTGGTTTTTGGAGGGGGTGTTAGCCTAGGATTTTCGGACAAATTGGTCCTTATTCGACGAGCCCCATTTTAAATTATTATTAGCCTTAGATTTCTAACCTTGTTCATATCCAAGCCCTTTTAGTTGGTATTAGACTTCAAATTCATGGGTAATAGACTTTTCCCCCAAACATGATTGAACTTGGTTTTTGGAGTGGGTGTTAGCCTTGGATTTTCGGACAAATTGGTCCCGACTCGACGAGCCCCATTTTAAATGAGTATTATCCTTAGATTTCTAACCTTGTTTAATTCCAATCCCTTTTAGTTGGTATTAGACCTTAATTTTATGGGTAATAGACTTTTCCCCCAAACATGATTGAACTTGGTTTTTGGAGTGGGTGTTAGCCTTGGATTTTCGGACAAATTGGTCCTGACTCGACGAGCCCCATTTTAAATGAGTATTAGCCTTAGATTTCTAACCTTGTTCATATCCAAGCTCTTTTAGTTGGTATTAGACTTCAAATTTATTGGTACTACACTTTTCCCCCAAACATGATTGAACTTGGTTTTTGGAGGGGGTGTTAGCCTTGGATTTTCGGACATATTAGTACTGACTCGACGAGCCCCATTTTAAATTATTATTAGTCTTAGATTTCTAACCTTGTTCATATCCAAGCCCTTTAAGTTGGTATTAGACTTCAAATTTATTGGTAATAGACTTTTCCCCCAAACATGATTGAACTTGGTTTTTGGAGGGGGTGTTATCCTAGGATTTTCGGACAAATTGGTCCGTACTCGACGAACCCCATTTTAAATGAGTATTAGCCTTAGATTTCTAACCTTGTTCATATCCAAGCCTTTTTAGTTGGTATTAGACCTTAATTTTATTTGGTAATAGACTTTTCCCCCAAACATGATTGAACTTGGTTTTTGGAGTGGATGTTAGCCTTGGATTTTCGGACAAATTGGTCCCGACTCGACGAGCCCCATTTTAAATGAGTATTATCCTCATATTTCTAACCTTGTTAATATACAAGCCCTTTTAGTTGGTATTAGACCTTAATTTTATTTGGTAATAGACTTTTCCCCCTAACATGATTGAACTTGGTTTTTGGAGTGGGTGTTAGCCTTGGATTTTCGGACAAATTGGTCCCGACTCGACGAGCCCCATTTTAAATGAGTATTATCCTTAGATTTATAACCTTGTTTAATTCCATTCCCTTTTAGTTGGTATTAGACCTTAATTTTATGGGTAATAGACTTTTCCCCCAAACATGATTGAACTTGGTTTTTGGAGTGGGTGTTAGACTTGGATTTTCGGACAAATTGGTCCTGACTTGACGAGCACCATTTTAAATGAGTATTATCCTTAGATTTCTAACCTTGTTTAATTCCAATCCCTTTTAGTTGGTATTAGACCTTAATTTTATGGGTAATAGACTTTTCCCCCAAACATGATTGAACTTGGTTTTTGGAGTGGGTGTTAGCCTTGGATTTTCGGACAAATTGGTCCTGACTCGACGAGCCCCATTTTAAATGAGTATTAGCCTTAGATTTCTAACCTTGTTCATATATAAGCTCTTTTAGTTGGTATTAGACTTCAAATTCATGGGTAATAGACTTTTCCCCCAAACATGATTGAACTTGGTTTTTGGAGGGGGTGTTAGCCTTGGATTTTTGGACAAATTGGTCCTGACTCGACGAGCCCCATTTTAAATGAGTATTATCCTTAGATTTCTAACCTTGTTTAATTCCAAGCCCTTTTAGTTGGTATTAGACTTCAATTTTATGGGTAATAGACTTTTCCCCCAAACATGATTGAACTTGGTTTTTGGAGGGGGTGTTAGCCTTGGATTTTTGGACAAATTAGTACTGACTCGACGAGCCCCATTTTAAATTATTATTAGCCTTAGATTTCTAACCTTGTTCATATCCAATCCCTTTAAGTTGGTATTAGACTTCAAATTTATTGGTAATAGACTTTTCCCCCAAACATGACTGAACTTGGTTTTTGGAGGGGGTGTTAGCCTAGGATTTTCGGACAAATTGGTCCTTACTCGACGAGCCCCATTTTAAATTATTATTAGCCTTAGATTTCTAACCTTGTTCATATCCAAGCCCTTTTAGTTGGTATTAGACTTCAAATTCATGGGTAATAGACTTTTCCCCCAAACATGATTGAACTTGGTTTTTGGAGTGGGTGTTAGCCTTGGATTTTCGGACAAATTGGTCCCGACTCGACGAGCCCCATTTTAAATGAGTATTATCCTTAGATTTCTAACCTTGTTTAATTCCAATCCCTTTTAGTTGGTATTAGACCTTAATTTTATGGGTAATAGACTTTTTCCCCCCAAACATGATTGAACTTGGTTTTTGGAGTGGGTGTTAGCCTTGGATTTTAGGACAAATTGGTCCCCGACTCGACGAGCCCCCATTTTAAATGAGTATTATCCTTAGATTTCTAACCTTGTTTCATATCCAAGCCCTTTTAGTTGGTATTAGACTTCAAATTTATGGGTACTAGACTTTTCCCCCAAACATGATTGCACTTGGTTTTTGGAGGGGGTGTTAGCCTTGGATTTTCAGACAAATTAGTACTGACTCGACGAGCCCCATTTTAAATTATTATTAGCCTTAGATTTCTAACCTTGTTCATATCCAAGCCCTTTAAGTTGGTATTAGACTTCAAATTTATTGGTAATAGACTTTTCCCCCAAACATGATTGAACTTGTGTTTTGGAGGGGGTGTTAGCCTTAGATTTTCGGACAAATTGGTCCTGACTCGACGAGCCCCATTTTAAATGAGTATTAGCCTTAGATTTCTAACCTTGTTCATATCCAAGCCCTTTTAGTTGGTATTAGACTTCAAATTCATGGGTAATAGACTTTTCCCCCAAACATGATTGAACTTGGTTTTTGGAGTGGGGTGTTAGCCTTGGATTTTCGGACAAATTGGTCCCTGACTCGACGAGCCCCATTTTAAATGAGTATTAGCCTTAGATTTCTAACCTTGTTCATATCCAAGCCCTTTTTAGTTGGTATTAGACTTCAAATTTTATGGGTAATAGACTTTTCCCCCCAAACATGATTGAACTTGGTTTTTGGAGTGGGGTGTTAGCCTTGGATTTTCGGACAAATTGGTCCCGACTCGACGAGCCCCATTTTAAATGAGTATTAGCCTTAGATTTCTAACCTTGTTCATATCCAAGCCCTTTTAGTTGGTATTAGACTTCAAATTTATGGGTAATAGACTTTTCCCCCAAACATGATTGAACTTGGTTTTTGGAGTGGGTGTTAGCCTTGGATTTTCGGACAAATTGGTCCCGACTCGACGAGCCCCATTTTAAATGAGTATTAGCCTTAGATTTCTAACCTTGTTCATATCCAAGCCTTTTTAGTTGGTATTAGACTTCAAATTTATTGGTACTAGACTTTTCCCCCAAACATGATTGAACTTGGTTTTTGGAGGGGGTGTTAGCCTTGGATTTTCGGACAAATTAGTACTGACTCGACGAGCCCCATTTTAAATTATTATTAGCCTTAGATTTCTAACCTTGTTCATATCCAAGCCTTTTTAGTTGGTATTAGACTTCAAATTTATTGGTACTAGACTTTTCCCCCAAACATGATTGAACTTGGTTTTTGGAGGGGGTGTTAGCCTTGGATTTTCGGACAAATTGGTCCCGACTCGACGAGCCCCATTTTAAATGAGTATTAGCCTTAGATTTCTAACCTTGTTCATATCCAAGCCCTTTTTAGTTGGTATTAGACTTCAAATTTTATGGGTAATAGACTTTTTCCCCCAAACATGATTGAACTTGGTTTTTGGAGTGGGTGTTAGCCTTGGATTTTCGGACAAATTGGTCCCCGACTCGACGAGCCCCATTTTAAATGAGTATTAGCCTTAGATTTTCTAACCTTGTTCATATCCAAGCCCTTTTTAGTTGGTATTAGACTTCAATTTTATGGGTAATAGACTTTTCCCCCAAACATGATTGAACTTGGTTTTTGGAGAGGGTGTTAGCCTTGGATTTTCGGACAAATTAGTACTGACTCGACGAGCCCCATTTTAAATTATTATTAGCCTTAGATTTCTAACCTTGTTCATATCCAAGCCCTTTTAGTTGGTATTAGACTTCAAATTCATGGGTAATAGACTTTTCCCCCAAACATGATTGAACTTGGTTTTTGGAGTGGGTGTTAGCCTTGGATTTTCGGACAAATTGGTCCCGACTCGACGAGCCCCATTTTAAATGAGTATTAGCCTTAGATTTCTAACCTTGTTCATATCCAAGTTCTTTTAATTGGTATTAGACTTCAAATTTATGGGTAATAGAGTTTTCACCCAAACGTGATTGAACTTAGTTTTTTGGAGTGGGTGTTAGCCTTGGATTTTCGGACAAATTGGTCCTGACTCGACGAGCCCCATTTTAAATGAGTATTAGCCTTAGATTTCTAACCTTGTTCATATCCAAGCCTTTTTAGTTGGTATTAGACTTCAATTTTATGGGTAATAGACTTTTTCCCCCAAACATGATTGAACTTGGTTTTTGGAGAGGGTGTTAGCCTTGGATTTTCTGACAAATTGGTCCCTTACTCGACGAGCCCCATTTTAAATGAGTATTAGCCTTAGATTTCTAACCTTGTTCATATCCAAGCCTTTTTAGTTGGTATTAGACTTCAATTTTATGGGTAATAGACTTTTCCCCCAAACATGATTGAACTTGGTTTTTGGAGTGGGTGTTGGCCTTGGATTTTCGGACAAATTGGTCCCGACTCGACAAGCCCCATTTTAAATGAGTATTAGCCTTAGATTTCTAACCTTGTTTTCATATCCAAGCCCTTTTAGTTGGTATTAGACTTCAAATTTATGGGTAATAGACTTTTCCCCCAAACATGATTGAACTTGGTTTTTTGGAGTGGGTGTTAGCCTTGGATTTTCGGACAAATTGGTCCTGACTCGACGAGCCCCATTTTAAATGAGTATTAGCCTTAGATTTCTAACCTTGTTCATATCCAAGCCCTTTTAGTTTGGTATTAGACTTCAAATTTTATGGGTAATAGACTTTTTCCCCCAAACATGATTGAACTTGGTTTTTGGAGTGGGGTGTTAGCCTTGGATTTTCGGACAAATTGGTCCCGACTCGACGAGCCCCATTTTAAATGAGTATTAGCCTTAGATTTCTAACCTTGTTCATATCCAAGCCCTTTTAGTTGGTATTAGACTTCAAATTTATTGGGTAATAGACTTTTTCCCCCAAACATGATTGAACTTGGTGTTTTGGATGGGGGTGTTATCCTTGGATTTTCGGACAAATTGGTCCCTGACTCGACGAGCCCCATTTTAAATGAGTATTAGCCTTAGATTTCTAACCTTGTTCATATCCAAGCCCTTTTAGTTGGTATTAGACTTCAAATTTATGGGTAATAGACTTTTTCACCCCAAACATGATTGAACTTGGTTTTTTGGAGTGGGTGTTAGCCTTGGATTTTTCGGACAAATTGGTCCCTGACTCGACGAGCCCCATTTTAAATGAGTATTAGCCTTAGATTTCTAACCTTGTTCATATCCAAGCCCTTTTAGTTGGTATTAGACTTCAAATTTTATGGGTAATAGACTTTTCCCCCAAACATGATTGAACTTGGTTTTTGGAGGGGGTGTTAGCCTTGGATTTTTCGGACAAATTGGTCCCGATTCGACGAGCCCCATTTTAAATGAGTATTAGCCTTAGAGTTATAACCTTGTTCATATCCAAGCCCTTTTAGTTGGTATTAGACTTCGAATTTATTGGTAATAGACTTTTCCCCCAGACATGATTGAACTTGGTTTTTGGAGTGGGTGTTAGCCTTGGATTTTCGGACAAATTGGTCCCTGACTCGACGAGCCCCCATTTTAAATGAGTATTAGCCTTAGATTTCTAACCTTGTTCATATCCAAGCCCTTTTTAGTTGGTATTAGACTTCAAATTTTATGGGTAATAGACTTTTCCCCCAAACATGATTGAACTTGGTTTTTGGAGTGGGTGTTAGCCTTGGATTTTCGGACAAATTGGTCCCGACTCGACGAGCCCCATTTTAAATGAGTATTAGCCTTAGATTTCTAACCTTGTTCATATCCAAGCCCTTTTTAGTTGGTATTAGACTTCAAATTTATTGGGTAATAGACTTTTTCCCCCAAACATGATTGAACTTGGTTTTTGGAGGGGGTGTTAGCCTTGGATTTTCGGACAAATTGGTCCCGACTCGACGAGCCCCCATTTTAAATGAGTATTAGCCTTAGATTTCTAACCTTGTTCATATCCAAGCCCTTTTAGTTGGTATTAGACTTCAAATTTATTGGGTAATAGACTTTTTCCCCCAAACATGATTGAACTTGGGTTTTTGGAGGGGGTGTTAGCCTTGGATTTTCGGACAAATTGGTCCCGACTCGACGAGCCCCATTTTAAATGAGTATTAGCCTTATATTTCTAACCTTGTTCATATCCAAGCCCTTTTTAGTTGGTATTAGACTTCAAATTTATTGGGTAATAGACTTTTCCCCCAAACATGATTGAACTTGGTTTTTGGAGTGGGGTGTTAGCCTTGGATTTTCGGACAAATTGGTTCCCGACTCGACGAGCCCCATTTTAAATGAGTATTAGCCTTAGATTTCTAACCTTGTTCATATCCAAGCCCTTTTTAGTTGGTATTAGACTTCAAATTTTATGGGTAATAGACTTTTTCCCCCAAACATGATTGAACTTGGTTTTTTGGAGTGGGTGTTAGCCTTGGATTTTCGGGACAAATTGGTCCCGACTCGACGAGCCCCATTTTAAATGAGTATTAGCCTTAGATTTCTAACCTTGTTCATATCCAAGCCCTTTTTAGTTGGTATTAGACTTCAAATTTATGGGTAATAGACTTTTCCCCCAAGCATGATTGAACTTGGTTTTTGGAGGGGGTGTTAGCCTTGGATTTTTGGACAAATTGATCCCGACTCGACGAGCCCCATTTAAATGAGTATTAGCCTTAGATTTCTAACCTTGTTCATATCCAAGCCCTTTCTAGTTGGTATTAGTCTTCAATTTTATGGGTAATAGAC
Organism: Salix suchowensis; assembly: GCA_029030765.1. NCBI lineage: Eukaryota > Viridiplantae > Streptophyta > Magnoliopsida > Malpighiales > Salicaceae > Salix > Salix suchowensis. The sequence goes on along the minus strand of JAPFFH010000011.1, from coordinate 1,146,108 downwards.
TTTTTCCCCCAAACATGATTTAACTTTGTTTTTGGAGGGGGTGTTAGCCTTGGATTTTCGGACAAATTGATCCTGACTCGATGAGCCCCTTTTAAATGAGTATTAGCCTTAGATTTCTAACCTTGTTCATATCCAAGCCCTTTTTAGTTGGTATTAGACTTAAATTTTATGGGTAATAGACTTTTCCCCCAAACATGATTGAACTTGGTTTTTGGAGGGGGTGTTAGCCTTGGATTTTTCGGACAAATTGGTCCCGACTCGATGAGCCCCATTTTAAATGAGTATTAGCCTTAGATTTCTAACCTTGTTCATATCCAAGCCCTTTTAGTTGGTATTAGACTTCAAATTTTATGGGTAATAGACTTTTTCCCCCAAACATGATTGAACTTGGTTTTTTGGAGTGGGTGTTAGCCTTGGATTTTCGGACAAATTGGTCCCGACTCGACGAGCCCCATTTTAAATGAGTATTAGCCTTAGATTTCTAACCTTGTTTCATATCCAAGCCCTTTTTAGTTGGTATTAGACTTCAAATTTTCATGGGTAATAGACTTTTTCCCCCAAACATGATTGAACTTGGTTTTTGGAGTGGGGTGTTAGCCTTGGATTTTCGGACAAATTGGTCCCGACTCGATGAGCCCCATTTTAAATGAGTATTAGCCTTAAATTTCTAACCTTGTTCATATCCAAGCCCTTTTATTTGGTATTAGACTTCAAATTTATTGGTAATAGACTTTTCCCCCAAACATGATTGAACTTGGTTTTTGGAGGGGGTGTTAGCCTTGGATTTTCGGACAAATTGGTCCTGACTCGACGAGCCCCATTTAAATGAGTATTAGCCTTAGATTTCTAACCTTGTTCATATCCAAGCCCTTTTAGTTGGTATTAGACTTCAAATTTATTGGTAATAGACTTTTCCCCCAAACATGATTGAACTTGGTTTTTTGGAGTGGGTGTTAGCCTTGGATTTTCGGACAAATTGGTCCTGACTGGACGAGCCCCATTTTAAATGAGTATTAGCCTTAGATTTCTAACCTTTTTCATATCCAAGCCTTTTTAGTTGGTATTAGACTTCAATTTTATGGGTAATAGACTTTTCCCCCAAACGTGATTGAACTTGGTTTTTGCAGTGGGTGTAAGCCTTGGATTTTCGGACAAATTGGTCCCGACTCGACGAGCCCCATTTTAAATGAGTATTAGCCTTAGATTTTTAACCTTGTTCATATCCAAGCCTTTTTAGTTGGTATTAGACTTCAATTTTATGCGTAATAGACTTTTCCCCCAAACATGACTGAACTTGGTTTTTGGAGTGGGTGTTAGCCTTGGATTTTCGGACAAATTGGTCCCGACTCGATGAGCCCCATTTTAAATGAGTATTAGCCTTAAATTTCTAACCTTGTTCATATCCAAGCCCTTTTAGTTGGTATTAGACTTCAAATTTATTGGTAATAGACTTTTCCCCCAAACATGATTGAACTTGGTTTTTGGTGGGGGTGTTAGCCTTGGATTTTCGGACAAATTGGTCCCTGACTCGACGAGCCCCATTTTAAATGAGTATTAGCCTTAGATTTCTAACCTTGTTCATATCCAAGCCCTTTTTAGTTGGTATTAGACTTCAAATTTTATGGGTAATAGACTTTTTCCCTCCAAACATGATTGAACTTGGTTTTTGCAGTGGGTGTTAGCCTTGGATTTTTGGACAAATTGGTCCCGACTCGATGAGCCCCATTTTAAATGAGTATTAGCCTTATTTTTATAACCATGGTCATATCCAAGCCCTTTTAGTTGGTATTAGACTTCAAATTTATAGGTAATAGACTTTTACCCCAAACATGATTGAACTTGGTTTTTGGAGTGGGCGTTAGCCTTGGATTTTCGGGCAAATTGATCCCGACTCGACGAGCCCCATTTTAAATGAGTATTAGCCTTAGATTTCTAACCTTGTTCATATCCAAGCCCTTTTAGTTGGTATTAGAATTCAAATTTATTGGTAATAGACTTTTCCCCCAAACATGATTGAACTTGGTTTTTGGAGGGGGTGTTAGCCTTGGATTTTCGGACAAATTGGTCCTGACTCGACGAGCCCCATTTTAAATGAGTATTATCCTTAGATTTCTAACCTTGTTCATATCCAAGCCCTTTTAGTTGGTATTAGACCTCAATTTTATGGGTAATAGACTTTTCCCCCAAACATGATTGAACTTGGTTTTTGGAGTGGGTGTTAGCCTTGGATTTTCGGACAAATTGGTCCCGACTCGACGAGCCCCATTTTAAATGAGTATTAGCCTTAGATTTCTAACCTTGTTCATATCCAAGCCCTTTTAGTTGGTATTAGAATTCAAATTTATTGGTAATAGACTTTTCCCCCAAACATGATTGAACTTGGTTTTTGGAGGGTGTGTTAGCCTTGGATTTTCGGACACATTGGTCTTGACTTGACGAGCCCCATTTTAAATGAGTATTATCCTTAGATTTCATACTTGTTCATATCCAAGCCCTTTTAGTTGGTATTAGACCTCAATTTTATGGGTAATAGACTTTTCCCCCAAACATGATTGAACTTGGTTTTTGGAGTGGGTGTTAGCCTTGGATTTTCGGACAAATTGGTCCCGACTCGACGAGCCCCATTTTAAATGAGTATTAGCCTTAGATTTTTAACCTTGTTCATATCCAAGCCTTTTTAGTTGGTATTAGACTTCAAATTTATGGGTAATAGACTTTTCTCCCCAAACATGACTGAACTTGGTTTTTGGAGTGGGTGTTAGCCTTGGATTTTCGGACAAATTGGTCCCGACTCGACGAGCCCCATTTTAAATGAGTATTAGCCTTAGATTTCTAACCTTGTTCATATCCAAGCCCTTTTAGTTGGTATTAGACTTCAAATTTATTGGTAATAGACTTTTCCCCCAAACATGATTGAACTTGGTTTTTGGAGGGGGTGTTAGCCTTGGATTTTCGGACAAATTGGTCCTGACTCGACGAGCCCCATTTTAAATGAGTATTAGCCTTAGATTTCTAACCTTGTTCATATCCAAGCCCTTTTAGTTGGTATTAGACTTCAAATTTATTGGTAATAGACTTTTTCCCCCAAACATGATTGAACTTGGTTTTTGGAGGGGGTGTTAGCCTTGGATTTTCGGACAAATTGGTCCTGACTCGACGAGCCCCATTTTAAATGAGTATTAGCCTTAGATTTCTAACCTTGTTCATATCCAAGCCCTTTTAGTTGGTATTAGACTTCAAATTTATGGGTAATAGAGTTTTCACCCAAACGTGAATGAACTTAGTTTTTTGGAGTGGGTGTTAGCCTTGGATTTTTGGACAAATTGGTCCTGTCTCGACGAGCCCCATTTTAAATGAGTATTAGCCTTAGATTTCTAACCTTGTTCATATCCAAGCCCTTTTAGTTGGTATTAGACTTCAAATTTATTGGGTAATAGACTTTTTCCCCCAAACATGATTGAACTTGGGTTTTTGGAGGGGGTGTTAGCCTTGGATTTTCTGGACAAATTGGTCCCGACTCGACGAGCCCCATTTTAAATGAGTATTAGCCTTAGATTTATAACCATGGTCATATCCAAGACCTTTTAGTTGGTATTAGACTTCAAATTTATAGGTAATAGACTTTTACCCCAAACATGATTGAACTTGGTTTTTTGAGTGGGCGTTAGCCGTGGATTTTCGGGCAAATTGATCCCGACTCGACGAGCCCCATTTTAAATGAGTATTAGCCTTAGATTTCTAACCTTGTTCATATCCAAGCCCTTTTTGTTGGTATTAGACTTTTAATTCATGGTAATAGACTTTTCCCCCAAACATGATTGAACTTGGTTTTTGGAGGGGGTGTTAGCCTTGGATTTTTTGACAAATTGGTCCTGACTCGACGAGCCCCATTTTAAATGAGTATTATCCTTAGATTTGTAACCTTGTTTAATTCCAAGCCCTTTTAGTTGGTATTATACCTTAATTTTATGGGTAATGGACTTTTCCCCCAAACATGATTGAACTTTGTTTTTGGAGGGGGTGTTGGCCTTGGATTTTCGGACAAACTGGTCCCGATTCGACGAGCCCCATTTTAAATGAGTATTAGCCTTAGAGTTATAACCTTGTTCATATCCAAGCCCTTTTAGTTGGTATTAGACTTCGAATTTATTGGTAATAGACTTTTCCCCCAGACATGATTGAACTTGGTTTTTGGTGGGGGTGTTAGCCTTGGATTTTCGGACAAATTAGTACTGACTCGACGAGCCCCATTTTAAATTACTATTAGCCTTAGATTTCTAAACTTGTTCATATCCAAGCCCTTTAAGTTGGTATTAGACTTCAAATTTATTGGTAACAGACTTTTCCCCCAAACATGATTGAACTTGGATTTTGGAGGGGGTGCTAGCCTTGGATTTTCGGACAAATTGGTCCTTACTCGATGAGCCCCATTTTAAATGAGTATAAGCCTTAGATTTCTAACCTTGTTCATATCCAAGCCTTTTTAGTTGGTATTAGACTTCAATTTTATGGGTAATAGACTTTTCCCCCAAACATGATTGAACTTGGTTTTTGGAGTGGGTGTTAGCCTTGGATTTTTGGACAAATCGGTCCCAACTCGACGAGCCCCATTTTAAATGAGTATTAGCCTTAGATTTTTAACCTTGTTCATATCCAAGCCTTTTTAGTTGGTATTATACTTCAATTTTATGGGTAATAGACTTTTCCCCAAAACATGACTGAACTTGGTTTTTGGAGTGGGTGTTAGCCTTGGATTTTCGGACAAATTGGTCCTGACTCGACGAGCCCCATTTTAAATGAGTATTAGCCTTATATTTCTAACCTTTTTCATATCCAAGCCCTTTTAGTTGGTATTAGACTTCAAATTTATTGGTAATAGACTTTTCCCCCAAACATGATTGAACTTGGTTTTTGGAGGGGGTGTTAGCCTTGGATTTTCGGACAAATTGGTCCTGAGTCGACGAGCCACATTTTAAATGAGTATTAGCCTTAGATTTTTAATCTTGTTCATATCCAAGCCTTTTTAGTTGGTATTAGACTTCAATTTTATGGGTAATAGACTTTTCCCCCAAACATGACTGAACTTGGTTTTTGGAGGGGGTGTTAGACTTGGATTTTCGGACAAATTAGTACTGACTCGACGAGCCCCATTTTAAATTATTATTAGCCTTATATTTCTAACCTTGTTCATATCCAAGCCCTTTTAGTTGGTATTAGACTTTAAATTCATGGGTAATAGACTTTTCCCCCAAACATGATTGAACTTGGTTTTTGGAGCGGGTGTTAGCCTTGGATTTTCGGACAAATTGGTCCCGACTCGACGAGCCCCATTTTAAATGAGTATTATCCTTAGATTTCTAACCTTGTTTAATTCCAATCCCTTTTAGTTGGTATTAGACCTTAATTTTATGGGTAATAGACTTTTCCCCCAAACATGATTGAACTTGGTTTTTGGAGTGGGTGTTAGCCTTGGATTTTCGGACAAATTGGTCCTGACTCGACGAGCCCCATTTAAATGAGTATTAGCATTAGATTTCTAACCTTGTTCATATACAAGCCCTTTAAGTTGGTATTAGACTTCAAATTTATTGGGAATAGACTGTTCCCCCAAACATGATTGAACTTGGTTTTTGGAGGGGGTGTTATCCTAGGATTTTCGGACAAATTGGTACTTACTCGACGAGCCCCATTTTAAATGAGTATTAGCCTTAGATTTCTAACCTTGTTCATATACAAGCCTTTTTAGTTGGTATTAGACCTTAATTTTATGGGTAATAGACTTTTCCCCCAAACATGATTGAACTTGGTTTTTGGAGTGGGTGTTAGCCTTGGATTTTCGGACAAATTGGTCCCGACTCGACGAGCCCATTTTAAATGAGTATTAGCCTTAGATTTTTAACTTTGTTCATATCCAAGCCTTTTTAGTTGGTATTAGACTTCAATTTTATGGGTAATAGACTTTTCCCCCAAACATGACTGAACTTGGTTTTTGGAGAGGGTGTTAGCCTGGGATTTTCGGACAAATTAGTACTGACTCGACGAGCCCCATTTTAAATTATTATTAGTCTTAGATTTCTAAGCTTGTTCATATCCAAGCCCTTTTAGTTGGTATTATACTTCAAATTCATGGGTAATAGACTTTTCCCCCAAACATGATTGAACTTGGTTTTTGGAGTGGGTTTTAGCCTTGGATTTTCGGACAAATTGGTCCCGACTCGACGACCCCATTTTAAATGAGTATTAGCCTTAGATTTCTAACCTTGTTCATATCCAAGCCTTTTTAGTTGGTATTAGACTTCAATTTTATGGGTAATAGACTTTTCCCCCAAACGTGATTGAACTTGGTTTTTGAAGGGGGTGTTAGCCTTGGATATTCGGACAAATTGGTCCTGACTCGACGAGCCCCATTTTAAATGAGTATTATCCTTATATTTTTAACCTTGTTTAATTTCAATACCTTTTAGTTGGTATTAGACCTTAATTTTATGGGTAATAGACTTTTCCCCCAAACATGATTGAACTTGGTTTTTTGAGTGGGTGTTAGCCTTGGATTTTCGGACAAATTGGTCCTGACTCGACGAGCCCCATTTTAAATTATTATTAGCCTTAGATTTCTAACCTTGTTCATATCCAAGCCCTTTAAGTTGGTATTAGACTTCAAATTTATTGGTAATAGACTTTTCCCCCAAACATGATTGAACTTGTGTTTTGGAGGGGGTGTTAGCCTTGGATTTTCGGACAAATTGGTCCTGACTCGACGAGCCCCATTTTAAATGAGTATTAGCCTTAGATTTATAACCTTGTTCATATCCAAGCCCTTTTAGTTGGTATTAGACTTCAAATTCATGGGTAATAGACTTGTCCCCCAAACATGATTGAACTTGGGTTTTGGAGGGGGTGTTAGCCTTGGATTTTCGGACAAATTGGTCCTGAGTCGACGAGCCCCATTTTAAATGAGTATTAGCCTTAAATTTTTAACCTTGTTCATATACAAGCCTTTTTAGTTGGTATTAGACTTCAATTTTATGGGTAATAGACTTTTCCCCCAAACATGACTGAACTTGGTTTTTGGAGGGGGTGTTAGCCTTGGATTTTTTGACAAATTAGTACTGACTCGACGAGCCCCATTTTAAATTATTATTAGCCTTAGATTTCTAACCTTGTTCATATCCAAGCCCTTTTAGTTGGTATTAGACTTCAAATTCATGGGTAATAGACTTTTCCCCCAAACATGATTGAACTTGGTTTTTGGAGTGGGTGTTAGCCTTGGATTTTCGGACAAATTGGTCCTGAGTCGACGAGCCCCATTTTAAATGAGTATTAGCCTTAAATTTTTAACCTTGTTCATATCCAAGCCTTTTTAGTTGGTATTAGACTTCAATTTTATGGGTAATAGACTTTTCCCCCAAACATGACTGAACTTGGTTTTTGGAGAGGGTGTTAGCCTGGGATTTTCGGACAAATTATTACTGACTTGACGAGTCCCATTTTAAATTATTATTAGCCTTAGATTTCTAACCTTGTTCATATCCAAGCCCTTTTAGTTGGTATTAGATTTTAAATTCATGGGTAATAGACTTTTCCCCCAAACATGATCGAACTTGGTTTTTGGAGTGGGTGTTAGCCTTGGATTTTCGGACAAATTGGTCCCGACTCGACGAGCCCCATTTTAAATGAGTATTAGCCTTAGATTTTTAACCTTGTTCATATCCAAGCCTTTTTAGTTGGTATTAGACCTTAATTTTATGGGTAATAGACTTTTCCCCCAAACATGATTGAACTTGGTTTTTGGAGTGGGTGTTAGCCTTGGATTTTTGGACAAATTGGTCCTGACTCGACGAGCCCCATTTTAAATGAGTATTAGCCTTAGATTTCTACCCTTGTTCATATCCAAGCTCTTTTATTTGGTATTAGACTTCAAATTTATTGGTACTACACTTTTCCCCCAAACATGATTGAACTTGGTTTTTGGAGGGGGTGTTAGCCTTGGATTTTCGGACAAATTCATACTGACTCGACGAGCCCCATTTTAAATTATTATTAGCCTTAGATTTCTAACCTTGTTCATATCCAAGCCCTTTAAGTTGGTATTAGACTTCAAATTTATTGGTAATAGACTTTTCCCCCAAACATGATTGAACTTGTGTTTTGGAGGGGGTGTTAGCCTTGGATTTTCGGACAAATTGGTCCTGACTCGACGAGCCCCATTTTAAATGAGTATTAGACTTAGATTTCTAACCTTGTTCATATCCAAGCCCTTTTAGTTGGTATTAGACTTCAAATTCATGGGTAATAGACTTGTCCCCCAAACATGATTGAACTTGGGTTTTGGAGGGGGTGTTAGCCTTGGATTTTCGGACAAATTGGTCCTGAGTCGACGAGCCCCATTTTAAATGAGTATTAGCCTTAAATTTTTAACCTTGTTCATATCCAAACCTTTTTATTTGGTATTAGACTTCAATTTTATGGGTAATAGACTTTTCCCCCAAACATGACTGAACTTGGTTTTTGGAGGGGGTGTTAGCCTTGGATTTTTTGACAAATTAGTACTGACTCGACGACCCCATTTTAAATTATTATTATCCTTAGATTTCTAACCTTGTTCATATCCAAGCCCTTTTAGTTGAAATTAGACTTCAAATTCATGGGTAATAGACTTTTCCCCCAAACATGATTGAACTTGGTTTTTGGAGTGGGTGTTAGCCTTGGATTTTCGGACAAATTGGTCCTGAGTCGACGAGCCCCATTTTAAATGAGTATTATCCTTAGATTTCTAACCTTGTTTAATTACAATCCCTTTTAGTTGGTATTAGACCTTAATTTTATGGGTAATAGACTTTTCCCCTAAACATGATTGAACTTGGTTTTTGGAGTGGGTGTTAGCCTTGGATTTTCGGACAAATTGGTCCCGACTCGACGAGCGCCATTTTAAATGAGTATTATCCTTAGATTTCTAACCTTGTTTAATTACAATCCCTTTTAGTTGGCATTAGACCTTAATTTTATGGGTAATAGACTTTTCCCCCAAACATGATTGAACTTGGTTTTTGGAGTGGGTGTTAGCCTTGGATTTTCGGACAAATTGGTCCTGACTCAACGAGCCCCATTTTAAATGAGTATTAGCCTTATATTTCTAACCTTGTTCATATCCAAGCTCTTTTAGTTGGTATTAGACTTCAAATTTATTGGTACTACACTTTTCCCCCAAACCTGATTGAACTTGGTTTTTGGACGGGGTGTTAGCCTTGGATTTTCGGACATATTAGTACTGACTCGACGAGCCCCATTTTAAATTATTATTAGCCTTAGATTTCTAACCTTGTTCATATCCAAGCCCTTTAAGTTGGTATTAGAATTCAAATTTATTGGTAATAGACTTTTCCCCAAAACATGATAGAACTTGGTTTTTGGAGGGGGTGTTAGCCTAGGATTTTCGAACAAATTGGTCCTTACTCGACGAGCCCCATTTTAAATGAGTATTAGCCTTAGATTTCGAACCTTGTTCATATCCAAGCCTTTTTAGTTGGTATTAGACTTCAATTTTATGGGTAATAGACTTTTCCCCCAAACATTATTCAACTTGGTTTTTGGAATCGGTGTTAGCCTTGGATTTTCGGACAAATTGGTCCCGACTCGATGAGCCCCATTTTAAATGAGTATTAGCCTTAGATTTTTAACTTTGTTCATATCCAAGCCTTTTTAGTTGGTATTAGACTTCAATTTTATGGGTAATAGACTTTTCCCCCAAACATGACTGAACTTGGTTTTTGGAGAGGGTGTTAGCCTGGGATTTTCGGACAAATTAGTACTGACTCGACGAGCCCCATTTTAAATTATTATTAGCCTTAGATTTCTAACCTTTTTCATATCCAAGCCTTTTTAGTTGCTATTAGACTTCAATTTTATGGGTAATAGACTTTTCCCCCAAACGTGATTGAACTTGGTTTTTGGAGGGGTTGTTAGCCTTGGATATTCGGACAAATTGGTCCTGACTCGACGAGCCCCATTTTAAATGAGTATTATCCTTAGATTTCTAACCTTGTTTAATTCCTATCCCTTTTAGTTGGTATTAGACCTTAATTTTATGGGTAATAGACTTTTCCCCCAAACATGATTGAACTTGGTTTTTGGAGTGGGTGTTAGCCTTGGATTTTCGGACAAATTGGTCCTGACTCGACGAGCCCCATTTTAAATGAGTATTAGCCTTAGATTTCTAACCTTGTTTAATTCCAATCCCTTTTAGTTGGTATTAGACCTTAATTTTATGGATAATAGACTTTTCCCCCAAACATGATTGAACTTGGTTTTTGGAGGGGGTGTTAGCCTTGGATTTTCGGACAAATTGTTCTTGACTCGACGAGCCCCATTTAAATGAGTATTAGCCTTAGATTTCTAACATTTTTCATATCCAATCCCTTTTAGTTGGTATAAGACTTCAATTTTATGGGTAATAGACTTTTCCCCCAAACATGATTGAACTTGGTTTTTAGAGGGTTCGGACAAATTGGTCCTGACTCGACGAGCCCCATTTAAATGAGTATTAGCCTTAGATTTCTAACCTTGTTTATATGCAAGCCCTTTTAGTTGGTATTAGACGTCAATTTTATCGGTAATAGACTTTTCCCCCAAACATGATTGAACTTGGTTTTTGGAGGGGGTGTTAGCCTTGGATTTTCGGACAAATTGGTCCTGACTCGACGAGCCCCATTTTAAATGAGTATTAGCCTGATATTTCTAACCTTGTTCATATCCAAGTCCTTTTATTTGATATTAGACTTCAATTTTATGGGTAATAGACTTTTCCCCCAAACATGATTGAACTTGGTTTTTGGAGTGGGTGTTAGCCTTGGATTTTCGGACAAATTGGTCCCAACTCGACGAGCCCCATTTTAAATAAGTAGATTTCTAACCTTGTTCATATCCAATCCCTTTTAGTTGGTATTAGACTTCAAATTTATTGGTAATAGAATTTTCCCCCAAACATGATTGAACTTGGTTTTTGGAGGGGGTGTTAGCCTTGGATTTTCAGACAAATTGGTCCTGACTCGACGAGCCCCATTTAAATGAGTATTAGCCTTAGATTTATAACCTTGTTCATATCCAAGCCCTTTTAGTTGGTATTAGACTTCAAATTTATGGGTAATAGACTTTTCCCCCAAACATGATTGAACTTGGTTTTTGGAGGGGGTGTTAGCCTTGGATTTTCGGACAAATTGTTCTTGACTCGACGAGCCCTATTTAAATGAGTATTAGCCTTAGATTTCTAACATTTTTCATATCCAATCCCTTTTAGTTGGTATAAGACTTCAATTTTATGGGTAATAGACTTTTCCCCCAAACATGATTGAACTTGGTTTTTAGAGGGTTCGGACAAATTGGTCCTGACTCGACGAGCCCCATTTAAATGAGTATTAGCCTTAGATTTCTAACCTTGTTTATATCCAAGCCCTTGTAGTTGGTATTAGACGTCAATTTTATCGGTAATAGACTTTTCCCCCAAACATGATTGAACTTGATTTTTGGAGGGGGTGTTAGCCTTGGATTTTCGGACAAATTGGTCCTGACTCGACGAGCCCCATTTTAAATGAGTATTAGCCTGATATTTCTAACCTTGTTCATATCCAAGTCCATTTATTTGATATTAGACTTTAATTTTATGGGTAATAGACTTTACCCCCAAACAAGATTGAACTTGGTTTTTGGAGTGGGTGTTAGCCTTGGATTTTCGGACAAATTGTTCTTGACTCGACGAGCCCCATTTTAAATGAGTATTAGCCTGATATTTCTAACCTTGTTCATATCCAAGTCCTTTTATTTGATATTAGACTTCAATTTTATGGGTAATAGACTTTTCCCCCAAACATGATTGAACTTGGTTTTTGGAGTGGGTGTTAGCCTTGGATTTTCGGACAAATTGGTCCTGACTCGACGAGCCCCATTTTAAATGAGTATTAGCCTTATATTTCTAACCTTGTTCATATTCAAGCCCTTTTAGTTGGTATTAGACTTGAATTTTATGGGTAATAGACTTTTCCCCCAAACATGATTGAACTTAGTTTTTGGAGGGGGTGTTAGCCTTGGATATTCGGACAAATTGGTCCCGACTCGACGAGCCCCATTTTAAATGAGTATTAGCCTTAGATTTCTAACCTTGTTCATATCCAAGCCCTTTTAGTTGGTATTAGACTTCAAATTTATGGGTAATAGACTTTTCCCCCAAACATGATTGAACTTGGTTTTTGGAGGGGGTGTTAGTCTTGGATTTTCGGACAAATTGGTCCTGACTCGACGAGCCCCATTTAATTGAGTATTAGCCTTAGATTTCTAACCTTGTTCATATCCAATCCTTTTTAGTTGGAATTAGACTTCAATTTTATGGGTAATAGACTTTTCCCCCAAACATGATTGAACTTGGTTTTTGGAGGGGGTGTTAGCCTTGGATTTTCGGACAAATTATTCTTGACTCGACGAGCCCCATTTTAAATGAGTATTAGCCTGATATTTCTAACCTTGTTCATATCCAAGTCCTTTTATTTGATATTAGACTTCAATTTTATGGGTAATAGACTTTTCCCCCAAACATGATTGAACTTGGTTTTTGGAGTGGGTGTTAGCCTTGGATTTTCGGACAAATTGGTCCCGACTCGACGAGCCCCATTTTAAATGAGTATTAGCCTTAGATTTCTAACCTTGTTCATATCCAATCCCTTTTAGTTGGTATTAGACTTCAAATTTATTGGTAATAGGATTTTCCCCCAAACATGATTGAACTTGGTTTTTGGAGGGGGTGTTAGCCTTGAATTTTCAGACAAATTGGTCCTGACTCGACGAGCCCCATTTAAATGAGTATTAGCCTTAGATTTCTAACCTTGTTCATATCCAATCCCTTTTATTTGTAATTAGACTTCAATTTTATGGGTAATAGACTTTTCCCCCAAACATGATTGAACTTGGTTTTTGGAGGGTTCGGACATATTGGTCCTGACTCGACGAGCCCCATTTTAAATGAGTATTAGCCTTAGATTTCTAACCTTGTTCATATCCAATCCCTTTTATTTGGTATTAGACTTCAAATTTATGGGTAATAGACTTTTCCCCCAAACATGATTGAACTTGGTTTTTGGAGGGGGTGTTAGCGTTGGATTTTTGGACAAATTGTTCTTGACTCGACGAGCCCCATTTAAATGAGTATTAGCCTTAGATTTCTAACCTTGTTCATATCCAATCCCTTTTAGTTGGTATAAGACTTCAATTTTATGGGTAATAGACTTTTCCCCCAAACATGATTGAACTTGGTTTTTGGAGGGTTCGGACAAATTGGTCCTGACTCGACGAGCCCCATTTTAAATGAGTATTAGCCTTAGATTTCTAACCTTGTTCATATCCAAGCCCTTTTAGTTAGTATTAGACTTCAAATTTATGGGTAATAGACTTTTCCCCCAAACATGATTGAACTTGGTTTTTGGAGGGGGTGTTAGCCTTGGATTTTCGGACAAATTGGTCCTGACTCGACGAGCCACATTTAAATGAGTATTAGCCTTAGATTTCTAACCTTGTTCATATCCAATCCTTTTTAGTTGGTATAAGACTTCAATTTTATGGGTAATAGACTTTTCCCCCAAACATGATTGAACTTGGTTTTTGGAGGGTTCGGACAAATTGGTCCTGACTCGACGAGCCCCATTTTAAATGAGTATTAGCCTTAGATTTCTAACCTTGTTCATATCCAAGCCCTTTTAGTTGGTATTAGACTTCAAATTTATGGGTAATAGACTTTTCCCCCAAACATGATTGAACTTGGTTTTTGGAGGGGGTGTTAGCCTTGGAAGTCTAATACCAACTAAACGGGATTGGATATGAACAAGGTTAGAAATCAAAGGCTAATACTCATTTAAAATGGGGCTCGTCGAGTCAGGACCAATTTGTCCGAACCCTCCAAAAACCAAGTTCAATCATGTTTGGGGGAAATGTCTATTACCCATAAATTTGAAGTCTAATTACAAATAAAAGGGATTGGATATGAACAAGGTTAGAAATCTAAGGCTAATACTCATTTAAATGGGGCTCGTCGAGTCAGGACCAATTTGTCCGAAAATCCAAGGCTAACACCCCCTCCAAAAACCAAGTTCAATCATGTTTGGGGGAAAAGTCTATTACCGATAAAATTGACGTCTAATACCAACTACAAGGGCTTGGATATAAACAAGGTTAGAAATCTAAGGCTAATACTCATTTAAATGGGGCTCGTCGAGTCAAGAACAATTTGTCCGAAAATCCAAGGCTAACACCCCCTCCAAAAACCAAGTTCAATCATGTTTGGGGGAAAAGTCTATTACCCATAAATTTGAAGTCTAATACCAACTAAAAGGGCTTGGATATGAACAAGGTTAGAAATCTAAGGCTAATACTCATTTAAAATGGGGCTCGTCGAGTCAGGACCAATTTGTCCAAAAATCCAAGGCTAACACCCCCTCCAAAAACCAAGTTCAATCATGTTTGGGAGAAAACGCTATTACCCATAAATTTGAAGTCTAATACCAAATAAAAGGACTTGGATATGAACAAGGTTAGAAATATCATGCTAATACTCATTTAAAATGGGGCTCGTCGAGTCAAGAACAATTTGTCCGAAAATCCAAGGCTAACACCCCCTCCAAAAACCAAGCTCAATCATGTTTGGGGGAAAAGTCTATTACCAATAAATTTGTAGTCTAATACCAACTAAAAGGGATTGGATATGAACAAGGTTAGAAATCTAAGGCTAATACTCATTTAAATGGGGCTCGTCGAGTCAAGAACAATTTGTCCGACAATCCAAGGCTAACACCCCCTCCAAAAACCAAGTTCAATCATGTTTGGGGGAAAAGTCTATTACCCATAAATTTGAAGTCTAATACCAACTAAAAGGGCTTGGATATGAACAAGGTTAGAAATCTAAGGCTAATACTCATTTAAAATGGGGCTCGTCGAGTCAGGGACCAATTTGTCCGAAAATCCAAGGCTAACACCCCTCCAAAAACCAAGTTCAATCATGTTTGGGGGAAAAGTCTATTACCAATAAATTTGAAGTGTAATACCAACTAAAAGGGCTTGGATATGAACAAGGTTAGAAATCTAAGGCTAATACTCATTTAAAATGGGGCTTGTCGAGTCAGTACCAATTTGTCCGAACACTCCAAAAACCAAGTTCAATCATGTTTGGGGGAAAAGTCTATTACCCATAAATTTGAAGTCTAATACCAACTAAAAGGGCTTGGATATGAACAAGGTTAGAAATCTAAGGCTAATACTCATTTAAAATGGGGCTCGTCGAGTCAGCACCAATTTGTCCGAAAATCCAAGGCTAACACCCCCTCCAAAAACCAAGTTCAATCATGTTTGGGGGAAAAGTCTATTACCCATAAATTTGAAGTCTAATACCAACTAAAAGGGCTTGGATATGAACAAGGTTAGAAATCTAAGGCTAATACTCATTTAAAATGGGGCTTGTCGAGTCAGTACCAATTTGTCCGAACCCTCCAAAAACCAAGTTCAATCATGTTTGGGGGAAAAGTCTATTACCCATAAAATTGAAGTCTAATTCCAAATAAAAGGGATTGGATATGAACAAGGTTAGAAATCTAAGGCTAATACTCATTTAAATGGGGCTCGTCGAGTCAGGACCAATTTGTCCGAAAATCCAAGGCTAACCCCCCCTCCAAAAACCAAGTTCAATCAAGTTTGGGGGAAAAGTCTATTACCCATAAATTTGAAGTCTAATACCAACTAAAAGGGCTTGGATATGAACAAGGTTAGAAATCTAAGGCTAATACTCATTTAAAATGGGGCTCGTCGAGTCGGGACCAATTTGTCCGAAAATCCAAGGTTAACACCCCCTCCAAAAACCAAGTTCAATCATGTTTGGGGGAAAAGTCTATTACCCATAAAATTGAAGTCTAATACCAACTAAAAGGGCTTGAATATGAACAAGGTTAGAAATATAAGGCTAATACTCATTTAAAATGGGGCTCGTCCAGTCAGGACCAATTTGTCCAAAAATCCAAGGCTAACACCCCCTCCAAAAACCAAGTTCAATCATGTTTGGGGGAAAAGTCTATTACCCATAAATTTGAAGTCTAATACCAACTAAAAGGGCTTGGATATGAACAAGGTTAGAAATCTAAGGCTAATACTCATTTAAAATGGGGCTTGTCGAGTCAGTACCAATTTGTCCGAAAATCCAAGGCTAACACCCCCTCCAAAAACCAAGTTCAATCATGTTTGGGGGAAAAGTCTATTACCAATAAATTTGAAGTGTAATACCAACTAAAAGGGCTTGGATATGAACAAGGTTAGAAATCTAAGGCTAATACTCATTTAAAATGGGGCTTGTCGAGTCAGTACCAATTTGTCCGAACACTCCAAAAACCAAGTTCAATCATGTTTGGGGGAAAAGTCTATTACCCATAAATTTGAAGTCTAATACCAACTAAAAGGGCTTGGATATGAACAAGGTTAGAAATCTAAGGCTAATACTCATTTAAAATGGGGCTCGTCGAGTCAGTACCAATTTGTCCGAAAATCCAAGGCTAACACCCCCTCCAAAAACCAAGTTCAATCATGTTTGGGGGAAAAGTCTATTACCAATAAATTTGAAGTGTAATACCAACTAAAAGGGCTTGGATATGAACAAGGTTAGAAATCTAAGGCTAATACTCATTTAAAATGGGGCTTGTCGAGTCAGTACCAATTTGTCCGAACCCTCCAAAAACCAAGTTCAATCATGTTTGGGGGAAAAGTCTATTACCCATAAAATTGAAGTCTAATTCCAAATAAAAGGGATTGGATATGAACAAGGTTAGAAATCTAAGGCTAATACTCATTTAAATGGGGCTCGTCGAGTCAGGACCAATTTGTCCGAAAATCCAAGGCTAACACCCCCTCTAAAAACCAAGTTCAATCATGTTTGGGGGAAAAGTCTATTACCCATAAATTTGAAGTCTAAATCCAACTAAAAGGGCTTGGATATGAACAAGGTTAGAAATATACGGCAAATACTCATTTAAAATGGGGCTCGTCGAGTCGGGACCAATTTGTCCGAACCCTCCAAAAACCAAGTTCAATCATGTTTGGGGGAAAAGTCTATTACCCATAAATTTGAAGTCTAATACCAACTAAAAGGGCTTGGATATGAACAAGGTTAGAAATCTAAGGCTAATACTCATTTAAAATGGGGCTTGTCGAGTCAGTACCAATTTGTCCGAAAATCCAAGGCTAACACCCCCTCCAAAAACCAAGTTCAATCATGTTTGGGGGAAAAGTCTATTACCAATAAATTTGAAGTGTAATACCAACTAAAAGGGCTTGGATATGAACAAGGTTAGAAATCTAAGGCTAATACTCATTTAAAATGGGGCTTGTCGAGTCAGTACCAATTTGTCCGAACACTCCAAAAACCAAGTTCAATCATGTTTGGGGGAAAAGTCTATTACCCATAAATTTGAAGTCTAATACCAACTAAAAGGGCTTGGATATGAACAAGGTTAGAAATCTAAGGCTAATACTCATTTAAAATGGGGCTCGTCGAGTCAGTACCAATTTGTCCGAAAATCCAAGGCTAACACCCCCTCCAAAAACCAAGTTCAATCATGTTTGGGGGAAAAGTCTATTACCAATAAATTTGAAGTGTAATACCAACTAAAAGGGCTTGGATATGAACAAGGTTAGAAATCTAAGGCTAATACTCATTTAAAATGGGGCTTGTCGAGTCAGTACCAATTTGTCCGAACCCTCCAAAAACCAAGTTCAATCATGTTTGGGGGAAAAGTCTATTACCCATAAAATTGAAGTCTAATTCCAAATAAAAGGGATTGGATATGAACAAGGTTAGAAATCTAAGGCTAATACTCATTTAAATGGGGCTCGTCGAGTCAGGACCAATTTGTCCGAAAATCCAAGGCTAACACCCCCTCTAAAAACCAAGTTCAATCATGTTTGGGGGAAAAGTCTATTACCCATAAATTTGAAGTCTAAATCCAACTAAAAGGGCTTGGATATGAACAAGGTTAGAAATATACGGCAAATACTCATTTAAAATGGGGCTCGTCGAGTCGGGACCAATTTGTCCGAACCCTCCAAAAACCAAGTTCAATCATGTTTGGGGGAAAAGTCTATTACCCATAAAATTGAAGTCTTATACCAACTAAAAGGGATTGGATATGAACAAGGTTAGAAATCTAAGGCTAATACTCATTTAAATGGGGCTCGTCGAGTCAAGAACAATTTGTCCAAAAATCCAAGGCTAACACCCCCTCCAAAAACCTAGTTCAATCATGTTTGGGAGAAAACGCTATTACCCATAAATTTGAAGTCTAATACCAAATAAAAGGACTTGGATATGAACAAGGTTAGAAATATCATGCTAATAGTCATTTAAAATGGGGCTCGTCGAGTCAAGAACAATTTGTCCGAAAATCCAAGGCTAACACCCCCTCCAAAAACCAAGCTCAATCATGTTTGGGGGAAAAGTCTATTGCCAATAAATTTGTAGTCTAATACCAACTAAAAGGGATTGGATATGAACAAGGTTATAAATCTAAGGCTAATACTCATTTAAATGGGGCTCGTCGAGTCAAGAACAATTTGTCCGACAATCCAAGGCTAACACCCCCTCCAAAAACCAAGTTCAATCATGTTTGGGGGAAAAGTCTATTACCCATAAATTTGAAGTCTAATACCAACTAAAAGGGCTTGGATATGAACAAGGTTAGAAATCTAAGGCTAATACTCATTTAAAATGGGGCTCGTCGAGTCAGGACCAATTTGTCCGAAAATCCAAGGCTAACACCCCCTCCAAAAACCAAGTTCAATCATGTTTGGGGGAAAAGTCTATTACCAATAAATTTGAAGTGTAATACCAACTAAAAGGGCTTGGATATGAACAAGGTTAGAAATCTAAGGCTAATACTCATTTAAAATGGGGCTTGTCGAGTCAGTACCAATTTGTCTGAACCCTCCAAAAACCAAGTTCAATCATGTTTGGGGGAAAAGTCTATTACCCATAAAATTGAAGTCTAATTCCAAATAAAAGGGATTGGATATGAACAAGGTTAGAAATCTAAGGCTAATACTCATTTAAATGGGGCTCGTCGAGTCAGGACCAATTTGTCCGAAAATCCAAGGCTAACACCCCCTCCAAAAACCAAGTTCAATCAAGTTTGGGGGAAAAGTCTATTACCCATAAATTTGAAGTCTAATACCAACTAAAAGGGCTTGGATATGAACAAGGTTAGAAATCTAAGACTAATACTCATTTAAAATGGGGCTCGTCGAGTCGGGACCAATTTGTCCGAAAATCCAAGGTTAACACCCCCTCCAAAAACCAAGTTCAATCATGTTTGGGGGAAAAGTCTATTACCCATAAAATTGAAGTCTAATACCAACTAAAAGGGCTTGAATATGAACAAGGTTAGAAATATAAGGCTAATACTCATTTAAAATGGGGCTCGTCCAGTCAGGACCAATTTGTCCAAAAATCCAAGGCTAACACCCCCTCCAAAAACCAAGTTCAATCATGTTTGGGGGAAAAGTCTATTACCCATAAATTTGAAGTCTAATACCAACTAAAAGGGCTTGGATATGAACAAGGTTAGAAATCTAAGGCTAATACTCATTTAAAATGGGGCTTGTCGAGTCAGTACCAATTTGTCCGAACCCTCCAAAAACCAAGTTCAATCATGTTTGGGGGAAAAGTCTATTACCCATAAAATTGAAGTCTAATTCCAAATAAAAGGGATTGGATATGAACAAGGTTAGAAATCTAAGGCTAATACTCATTTAAATGGGGCTCGTCGAGTCAGGACCAATTTGTCCGAAAATCCAAGGCTAACCCCCTCCAAAAACCAAGTTCAATCAAGTTTGGGGGGAAAAGTCTATTACCCATAAATTTGAAGTCTAATACCAACTAAAAGGGCTTGGATATGAACAAGGTTAGAAATCTAAGGCTAATACTCATTTAAAATGGGGCTCGTCGAGTCGGGACCAATTTGTCCGAAAATCCAAGGTTAACACCCCCTCCAAAAACCAAGTTCAATCATGTTTGGGGGAAAAGTCTATTACCCATAAAATTGAAGTCTAATACCAACTAAAAGGGCTTGAATATGAACAAGGTTAGAAATATAAGGCTAATACTCATTTAAAATGGGGCTCGTCCAGTCAGGACCAATTTGTCCAAAAATCCAAGGCTAACACCCCCTCCAAAAACCAAGTTCAATCATGTTTGGGGGAAAAGTCTATTACCCATAAATTTGAAGTCTAATACCAACTAAAAGGGCTTGGATATGAACAAGGTTAGAAATCTAAGGCTAATACTCATTTAAAATGGGGCTTGTCGAGTCAGTACCAATTTGTCCGAACCCTCCAAAAACCAAGTTCAATCATGTTTGGGGGAAAAGTCTATTACCCATAAAATTGAAGTCTAATTCCAAATAAAAGGGATTGGATATGAACAAGGTTAGAAATCTAAGGCTAATACTCATTTAAATGGGGCTCATCGAGTCAGGACCAATTTGTCCGAAAATCCAAGGCTAACACCCCCTCTAAAAACCAAGTTCAATCATGTTTGGGGGAAAAGTCTATTACCCATAAATTTGAAGTCTAATACGAACTAAAAGGGCTTGGATATGAACAAGGTTAGAAATATAAGGCAAATACTCATTTAAAATGGGGCTCGTCGAGTCGGGACCAATTTGTCCGAAAATCCAAGGTTAACACCCCCTCCAAAAACCAAGTTCAATCATGTTTGGGGGAAAAGTCTATTACCCATAAAATTGAAGTCTAATACCAACTAAAAGGGCTTGAATATGAACAAGGTTAGAAATCTAAGGCTAATACTCATTTAAAATGGGGCTTGTCGAGTCAGTACCAATTTGTCCGAACCCTCCAAAAACCAAGTTCAATCATGTTTGGGGGAAAAGTCTATTACCCATAAAATTGAAGTCTAATTCCAAATAAAAGGGATTGGATATGAACAAGGTTAGAAATCTAAGGCTAATACTCATTTAAATGGGGCTCGTCGAGTCAGGACCAATTTGTCCGAAAATCCAAGGCTAACACCCCCTCCAAAAACCAAGCTCAATCATGTTTGGGGGAAAAGTCTATTACCAATAAATTTGTAGTCTAATACCAACTAAAAGGGATTGGATATGAACAAGGTTAGAAATCTAAGGCTAATACTCATTTAAATGGGGCTCGTCGAGTCAAGAACAATTTGTCCGACAATCCAAGGCTAACACCCCCTCCAAAAACCAAGTTCAATCATGTTTGGGGGAAAAGTATATTACCCATAAATTTGAAGTCTAATACCAACTAAAAGGGCTTGGATATGAACAAGGTTAGAAATCTAAGGCTAATACTCATTTAAAATGGGGCTCGTCGAGTCAGGACCAATTAGTCCGAAAATCCAAGGCTAACACCCCCTCCAAAAACCAAGTTCAATCATGTTTGGGGGAAAAGTCTATTACCAATAAATTTGAAGTGTAATACCAACTAAAAGGGCTTGGATATGAACAAAGTTAGAAATCTAAGGCTAATACTCATTTAAAATGGGGCTTGTCGAGTCAGTACCAATTTGTCCGAACCCTCCAAAAACCAAGTTCAATCATGTTTGGGGGGAAAGTCTATTACCCATAAAATTGAAGTCTAATTCCAAATAAAAGGGATTGGATATGAACAAGGTTAGAAATCTAAAGCTAATACTCATTTAAATGGGGCTCGTCGAGTCAGGACCAATTTGTCCAAAAATCCAAGGCTAACACCCCCTCCAAAAACCAAGTTCAATCAAGTTTGGGGGAAAAGTCTATTACCCATAAATTTGAAGTCTAATACCAACTAAAAGGGCTTGGATATGAACAAGGTTAGAAATCTAAGGCTAATACTCATTTAAAATGGGGCTCGTCGAGTCGGGACCAATTTGTCCGAAAATCCAAGGTTAACACCCCCTCCAAAAACCAAGTTCAATCATGTTTGGGGGAAAAGTCTATTACCCATAAAATTGAAGTCTAATACCAACTAAAAGGGCTTGAATATGAACAAGGTTAGAAATATAAGGCTAATACTCATTTAAAATGGGGCTCGTCCAGTCAGGACCAATTTGTCCAAAAATCCAAGGCTAACACCCCCTCCAAAAACCAAGTTCAATCATGTTTGGGGGAAAAGTCTATTACCCATAAATTTGAAGTCTAATACCAACTAAAAGGGCTTGGATATGAACAAGGTTAGAAATCTAAGGCTAATACTCATTTAAAATGGGGCTTGTCGAGTCAGTACCAATTTGTCCGAACACTCCAAAAACCAAGTTCAATCATGTTTGGGGGAAAAGTCTATTACCCATAAAATTGAAGTCTAATTCCAAATAAAAGGGATTGGATATGAACAAGGTTAGAAATCTAAGGCTAATACTCATTTAAATGGGGCTCATCGAGTCAGGACCAATTTGTCCGAAAATCCAAGGCTAACACCCCCTCCAAAAACCAAGTTCAATCATGTTTGGGGGAAAAGTCTATTACCCATAAATTTGAAGTCTAATACCAACTAAAAGGGCTTGGATATGAACAAGGTTAGAAATATAAGGCAAATACTCATTTAAAATGGGGCTCGTCGAGTCGGGACCAATTTGTCCGAAAATCCAAGGTTAACACCCCCTCCAAAAACCAAGTTCAATCATGTTTGGGGGAAAAGTCTATTACCCATAAAATTGAAGTCTAATACCAACTAAAAGGGCTTGAATATGAACAAGGTTAGAAATATAAGGCTAATACTCATTTAAAATGGGGCTCGTCCAGTCAGGACCAATTTGTCCAAAAATCCAAGGCTAACACCCCCTCCAAAAACCAAGTTCAATCATGTTTGGGAGAAAACGCTATTACCCATAAATTTGAAGTCTAATACCAAATAAAAGGACTTGGATATGAACAAGTTTAGAAATATCATGCTAATACTCATTTAAAATGGGGCTCGTCAAGTCAAGAACAATTTGTCCGAAAATCCAAGGCTAACACCCCCTCCAAAAACCAAGTTCAATCATGTTTGGGGGAAAAGTCTATTACCCATAAATTTGAAGTCTAATACCAACTAAAAGGGCTTGGATATGAACAAGGTTAGAAATCTAAGGCTAATACTCATTTAAAATGGGGCTTGTCGAGTCAGTACCAATTTGTCCGAACACTCCAAAAACCAAGTTCAATCATGTTTGGGGGAAAAGTCTATTACCCATAAAATTGAAGTCTAATTCCAAATAAAAGGGATTGGATATGAACAAGGTTAGAAATCTAAGGCTAATACTCATTTAAATGGGGCTCATCGAGTCAGGACCAATTTGTCCGAAAATCCAAGGCTAACACCCCCTCCAAAAACCAAGTTCAATCATGTTTGGGGGAAAAGTCTATTACCCATAAATTTGAAGTCTAATACCAACTAAAAGGTCTTGGATATGAACAAGGTTAGAAATATAAGGCAAATACTCATTTAAAATGGGGCTCGTCGAGTCGGGACCAATTTGTCCGAAAATCCAAGGTTAACACCCCCTCCAAAAACCAAGTTCAATCATGTTTGGGGGAAAAGTCTATTACCCATAAAATTGAAGTCTAATACCAACTAAAAGGGCTTGAATATGAACAAGGTTAGAAATATAAGGCTAATACTCATTTAAAATGGGGCTCGTCCAGTCAGGACCAATTTGTCCAAAAATCCAAGGCTAACACCCCCTCCAAAAACCAAGTTCAATCATGTTTGGGAGAAAACGCTATTTCCCATAAATTTGAAGTCTAATACCAAATAAAAGGACTTGGATATGAACAAGGTTAGAAATATCATGCTAATACTCATTTAAAATGGGGCTCGTCAAGTCAAGAACAATTTGTCCGAAAATCCAAGGCTAACACCCCCTCCAAAAACCAAGCTCAATCATGTTTGGGGGAAAAGTCTATTACCAATAAATTTGTAGTCTAATACCAACTAAAAGGGATTGGATATGAACAAGGTTAGAAATCTAAGGCTAATACTCATTTAAATGGGGCTCGTCGAGTCAAGAACAATTTGTCCGAAAATCCAAGGCTAACACCCCCTCCAAAAACCAAGTTCAATCATGTTTGGGGGAAAAGTCTATTACCCATAAATTTGAAGTCTAATACCAACTAAAAGGGCTTAGATATGAACAAGGTTAGAAATCTAAGGCTAATACTCATTTAAAATGGGGCTCATCGAGTCAGGACCAATTTGTCCGAAAATCCAAGGCTAACACCCCCTCCAAAAACCAAGTTCAATCATGTTTGGGGGAAAAGTCTATTACAATAAATTTGAAGTGTAATACCAACTAAAAGGGCTTGGATATGAACAAGGTTAGAAATCTAAGGCTAATACTCATTTAAAATGGGGCTTGTCGAGTCAGTACCAATTTGTCCGAACCCTCCAAAAACCAAGTTCAATCATGTTTGGGGGAAAAGTCTATTACCCATAAAATTGAAGCCTAATACCAACTATAAGGGATTGGATATGAACAAGGTTAGAAATCTAAGGCTAATACTCATTTAAATGGGGCTCGTCGAGTCAGGACCAATTTGTCCGAAAATCCAAGGCTAACACCCCATCCAAAAACCAAGTTCAATCATGTTTGGGGGAAAAGTCTATTACCCATAAATTTGAAGTCTAATACCAACTAAAAGGGCTTGGATATGAACAAGGTTAGAAATCTAAGGCTAATACTCATTTAAAATGGGGCTCGTCGAGTCAGGACCAATTTGTCCGAAAATCCAAGGCTAACACCCCCTCCAAAAACCAAGTTCAATCATGTTTGGGGGAAAAGTCTATTACCAATAAATTTGAAGTGTAATACCAACTAAAATGGGTTGTATATGAACAAGGTTAGAAATCTAAGGCTAATACTCATTTAAAATGGGGCTTGTCGAGTCAGTACCAATTTGTCCGAACCCTCCAAAAACCTAGTTCAATCATGTTTGGGGGAAAAGTCTATTACCCATAAAATTGAAGTCTAATTCCAAATAAAAGGGATTGGATATGAACAAGGTTAGAAATCTAAGGATAATACTCATTTAAATGGGGCTCGTTGAGTCAGGACCAATTTGTCCGAAAATCCAAGGCTAACACCCCCTCCAAAAACCAAGTTCAATCATGTTTGGGGGAAAAGTCTATTACCCATAAATTTGAAGTCTAATACCAACTAAAAAGGCTTGGATATGAACAAGGTTAGAAATCTAAGGCTAATACTCATTTAAAATGGGGCTCGTCGAGTCGGGACCAATTTGTCCGAAAATCCAAGGTTAACACCCCCTCCAAAAACCAAGTTCAATCATGTTAGGGGGAAAAGTCTATTACCCATAAAATTGAAGTCTAATACCAACTAAAAGGGCTTGAATATGAACAAGGTTAGAAATATAAGGCTAATACTCATTTAAAATGGGGCTCGTCCAGTCAGGACCAATTTGTCCAAAAATCCAAGGCTAACACCCCCTCCAAAAACCAAGTTCAATCATGTTTGGGGGAAAAGTCTGTTACCAATAAATTTGTAGTCTAATACCAACTAAAAAGGATTGGATATGAACAAGGTTAGAAATCTAAGGCTAATACTCATTTAAATGGGGCTCGTCGAGTCAAGAACAATTTGTCCGAAAATCCAAGGCTAACACCCCCTCCAAAAACCAAGTTCAATCATGTTTGGGGGAAAAGTCTATTACCCATAAATTTGAAGTCTAATACCAACTAAAAAGGGCTTGGATATGAACAAGGTTAGAAATCTAAGGCTAATACTCATTTAAAATGGGGCTCGTCGAGTCGGGACCAATTTGTCCGAAAATCCAAGGTTAACACCCCCTCCAAAAACCAAGTTCAATCATGTTAGGGGGAAAAGTCTATTACCCATAAAATTGAAGTCTAATACCAACTAAAAGGGCTTGAATATGAACAAGGTTAGAAATATAAGGCTAATACTCATTTAAAATGGGGCTCGTCCAGTCAGGACCAATTTGTCCAAAAATCCAAGGCTAACACCCCCTCCAAAAACCAAGTTCAATCATGTTTGGGGGAAAAGTCTGTTACCAATAAATTTGTAGTCTAATACCAACTAAAAGGGATTGGATATGAACAAGGTTAGAAATCTAAGGCTAATACTCATTTAAAATGGGGCTCGTCGAGTCAAGAACAATTTGTCCGAAAATCCAAGGCTAACACCCCCTCCAAAAACCAAGTTCAATCATGTTTGGGGGAAAAGTCTATTACCCATAAATTTGAAGTCTAATACCAACTAAAAGGGCTTGGATATGAACAAGGTTAGAAATCTAAGGCTAATACTCATTTAAAATGGGGCTCGTCGAGTCAGGACCAATTTGTCCGAAAATCCAAGGCTAACACCCCCTCCAAAAACCAAGTTCAATCATGTTTGGGGGAAAAGTCTATTACCAATAAATTTGAAGTGTAATACCAACTAAATTGGGTTGGATATGAACAAGGTTAGAAATGTAAGGCTAATACTCATTTAAAATGGGGCTTGTCGAGTCAGTACCAATTTGTCCGAACCCTCCAAAAACCAAGTTCAATCATGTTTGGGGGAAAAGTCTATTACCCATAAATTTGAAGTCTAATACCAACTAAAAAGGGCTTGGATATGAACAAGGTTAGAAATCTAAGGCTAATACTCATTTAAAATGGGGCTCGTCGAGTCGGGACCAATTTGTCCGAAAATCCAAGGCCAACACCCACTCCAAAAACCAAGTTCAATCATGTTTGGGGGAAAAGTCTATTACCCATAAAATTTGAAGCCTAATACTAACTAAATGGGCTTGGATATGAACAAGGTTAGAAATATAAGGCTAATACTCATTTAAAATGGGGCTCGTCGAGTCAGGACCAATTTGTCCGAAAATCCAAGGCTAACATCCCCTCCAAAAACCAAGTTCAATCATGTTTGGGGGAAAAGTCTATTACCCATAAATTTGAAGTCTAATACCAACTAAAAGGGCTTGGATATGAACAAGGTTAGAAATCTAAGGCTAATACTCATTTAAAATGGGGCTCGTCGAGTCGGGACCAATTTGTCCGAAAATCCAAGGCTAACACCCACTCCAAAAACCAAGTTCAGTCATGTTTGGAAGAAAAGTCTATTACCAATAAATTTGAATTCTAATACCAACTAAAAGGGATTGGATATGAAAAAGGTTAGAAATCTAAGGCTAATACTCATTTAAAATGGGGCTCATCGAGTCGGGACCAATTTGTCCAAAAATCCAAGGCCAACACCCACTCCAAAAACCAAGTT
>JAPFFH010000011.1:1032670-1118304 GCA_029030765.1 Salix suchowensis | reverse complement strand
TAGTTGGTATTAGACTTCAAATTTATGGGTAATACACTTTTTCCCCCAAACATGGTTGAACTTGGTTTTTGGAGGGGGTGTTAGCCTTGGATTTTTCGGACAAATTGATCCCTGACTCGACGAGCCCCATTTAAATGAGTATTAGCCTTAGATTTCTAACCTTGTTCATATCCAAGCCCTTTTAGTTGGTATTAGACTTCAAATTTATGGGTAATAGACTTTTCCCCCAAAACATGATTGAACTTTGGTTTTTGGAGGGGGTGTTAGCCTTGGATTTTCGGACAAATTGGTCCTGACTCGACGAGCCCCATTTTAAATGAGTATTAGCCTTAGATTTCTAACCTTGTTCATATGAAAGACATTTAGTTTGGTATTAGACTTCAAATTTATGGGTAATACACTTTTCTCTCAAACATGGTTGAACTTGGTTTTTGGAGGGGGTGTTAGCCTTGGATTTTCGGACAAATTGATCCCGACTCGACGAGCCCCCATTTAAATGAGTATTAGCCTTATATTTCCAACATTGTTCATATCCAAGAGCTTTTAGTTGGTATTAGACTACAAATTTATAGGGTAATACACTTTTCTCCCAAACATGATTGAACTTGGTTTTTGGAGGGGTGTTAGCCTTGGATTTTCGGACAAAATTGATCCCGACTCGACGAGCCCCCATTTTAAATGAGTATTAGCCTTATATTTCTAACCTTTGTTTCATATCCGAGACCCTTTAGTTGGTATTAGACTTCAAATTTATGGGTAATACACTTTTCTCCCAAACATGGTTGAACTTGGTTTTTGGAGGAGTGTTAGCTTTTGATTTTCGGACAAATTGATCCTGACTCGACGAGCCCCATTTTAAATTAGTATTATCCTTAGATTTCTAACCTTGTTCATATCCAAGCCCTTTTAGTTTGTATTAGACTTCAAATTTATGGGTAATAGACTTTTCCCCCAAACATGATTGAACTTGGTTTTTGGAGGGGGTGTTAGCCTTGGATTTTCGGACAAATTGGTCCTGACTCGACGAGCCCCATTTTAAATGAGTATTAGCCTTCGATTTCTAACCTTGTTCATATCCAAGCCCTTTTAGTTGGTATTAGACTTCAAATTTATGGGTAATATACTTTTCCCCCAAACATGATTGAACTTGGTTTTTGGAGGGGTGTTAGCCTTGGATTTTCAGACAAATTGGTCCTCACTCGACGAGCCCCATTTTAAATGAGTATTAGCCTTAGATTTCTAACCATGGTCATATTCAAGCCCTTTTAGTGGTATTAGACTTCAAATTTATGGGTAATACACTTTTCCCCCAAACATGATTGAACTTGGTTTTTGGAGGGGGTGTTAGCCTTGGATTTTCGGACAAATTGGTCCTGACTCGACGAGCCCCATTTTAAATTAGTCTATTCCTTAGATTTCTAACCTTGTTTCATATCCAAGCCCTTTTAGTTGGTATTAGACTTCAAATTTATTGGTAATAGACTTTTCCCCCAAACATGATTGAACTTGGTTTTTGGAGGGGGTGTTAGCCTTGGATTTTCGGACAAATTGGTCCCGACTCGACGAGCCCCCATTTTAAATGAGTATTAGCCTTCGATTTCTAACCTTGTTCATATCCAAGCCCTTTTAGTTGGTATTAGACTTCAAATTTATGGGTAATATACTTTTCCCCCAAACATGATTGAACTTGGTTTTTGGAGGGGGTGTTAGCCTTGGATTTTTCGGGACAAATTGGTCCTCACTCGACGAGCCCCCATTTTAAATGAGTATTAGCCTTAGATTTCTAACCATGGTTCATATTCAAGCCCTTTTAGTTGGTATTAGACTTCAAATTTATGGGTAATACACTTTTCTCCCCAAACATGGTTGAACTTGGTTTTTTGGAGGGGGTGTTAGCCTTGGATTTTCGGACAAATTGGTCCCGACTCGACGAGCCCCATTTTAAATGAGTATTAGCCTTATATTTCTAACCTTTTTTCATATCCAAGCCCTTTTAGTTTGGTATTAGACTTCAAAATTTATGGGTAATACACTTTTCTCCCCAAACATGATTGAACTTGGTTTTTGGAGGGGGTGTTAGCCTTGGATTTTCGGACAAATTGATCCTGACTCGACGAGCCCCATTTAAATGAGTATTAGCCTTAGATTTCTAACCTTGTTCATATCCAAGACCCTTTTAGTTGGTATTAGACTTCAAATTTATGGGTAATACACTTTTCTCCCCAAACATGGTTGAACTTGGTTTTTGGAGGGGGTGTTAGCCTTGGATTTTCGGACAAATTGATCCCGACTCGACGAGCCCCATTTAAATGAGTATTAGCCTTATATTTCTAAACGTTGTTCATATCCAATACCCTTTTAGTTGGTATTAGACTTCAAATTTATGGGTAATACACTTTTCCCCCAAACATGGTTGAACTTGGTTTTTGGAGGGGTGTTAGCCTTGGATTTTTCGTGACAAATTGATCCCGACTCGACGAGCCCCATTTAAATGAGTATTAGCCTTATATTTCTAAACCTTGTTCATATCAAAGACCCTTTAGTTGGTATTAGACTTCAAATTTAATGGGTAATACACTTTTCCCCCAAACATGGTTGAACTTGGTTTTTGGAGGGGGTGTTAGCCTTGGATTTTCTGGTCAAATTGATCCCTGACTCGACGAGCCCCATTTTAAATGAGTATTAGCCTTATATTTCTAACCTTGTTCATATCAAAGACCCTTTTAGTTGGTATTAGACTTCAAATTTATGGGTAATACACTTTTCCCCCCAAACATGGTTGAACTTGGTTTTTGGAGGGGGTGTTAGCCTTGGATTTTCGGACAAATTGATCCCCGACTCGACGAGCCCCATTTTAAATGACTATTAGCCTTATATTTCTAAACTTGTTCATATCCAAGACCCTTTTAGTTGGTATTAGACTTCAAATTTATCGGGTAATACACTTTTCTCCCCAAACATGATTGAACTTGGTTTTTGGAGGGGGTGTTAGCCTTGGATTTTCGAACAAATTGATCCCTGACTCGACGAGCCCCATTTAAATGAGTATTAGCCTTATATTTCTAACCTTGTTCATATCAAAGACCCTTTTAGTTGGTATTAGACTTCAAATTTAATGGGTAATACACTTTTCCCCCAAACATGGTTGAACTTGGTTTTTGGAGGGGGTGTTAGCCTTGGATTTTCGGACAAATTGATCCTAACTCGACGAGCCCCATTTAAATGAGTATTAGCCTTATATTTCTAACCTTGTTCATATCAAAGAACCCTTTAGTTGGTATTAGACTTCAAATTTATGGGTAATACACTTTTCCCCCAAACATGGTTGAACTTGGTTTTTGGAGGGGTGGTAGCCTTGGATTTTCGGACAAATTGATCATGACTCCACGAGCCCCCATTTAAATGAGTATTAGCCTTATATTTCTAACCTTGTTCATATCCAAGAGCTTTTAGTTGGTATTAGACTTCAAATTTATCGGGTAATACACCTTTTCTCCCAAACATGGTTGAACTTGGTTTTTGGAGGGGGTGTTAGCCTTGGATTTTCGGTCAAATTGATCCCTGACTCGACGAGCCCCATTTAAATGAGTATTAGCCTTATATTTCTAACCTTGTTCATATCCAAGACCCTTTAGTTGGTATTAGACTTCAAATTTATGGGTAATACACTTTCCCCCCAAACATGGTTGAACTTGGTTTTTGGAGGGGGTGTTACCTTGGATGTTTGGTCAAATTGATCCTGAGTCGACGAGCCCCATTTAAATGAGTATTAGCCTTATATTTCTAACCTTGTTCATATCAAAGACCCTTTAGTTGGTATTAGACTTCAAATTTATGGGTAATACACTTTTCCCCCAAACATGGTTGAACTAGGTTGTTGGAAGGGTGTTAGCCTTAGATTTTCGGAAAAATTGATCCTGACTCGACGAGCCCCATTTAAATGAGTATTAGCCTTATATTTCTAACCTTGTTCATATCCAAAAGCTTTTAGTTGGTATTAGACTTCAAATTTATGGGTAATACACTTTTCTCCCCAAACATGGTTGAACTTGGTTTTTGGAGGGGGTGTTAGCCTTGGATTTTTGGTCAAATTGATCCCCGACTCGACGAGCCACATTTAAATGAGTATTAGCCTTATATTTCTAAACTTGTTCATATCAAATACCCTTTAGTTGGTATTAGACTTCAAATTAATGGGTAATACACTTTTCCCCCCAAACATGGTTGAACTTGGTTTTTTGGAGGGGGTGTTACCTTGGATTTTTGGTCAAATTGATCCCGAGTCGACGAGCCCCATTTAAATGAGTATTAGCCTTATATTTCTAACCTTGTTCATATCAAAGACCCTTTAGTTGGTATTAGACTTCAAATTTATGGGTAATACACTTTTCCCCCAAACATGGTTGAACTTGGTTTTTGGAGGGGGTGTTAGCCTTGGATTTTCGGACAAATTGATCCTGACTCGACGAGCCCCATTTAAATGACTATTAGCCTTATATTTCTAACCTTGTTCATATCCAAGATCTTTTAGTTGGTATTAGACTACAAATTTATGGGTAATACACTTTTCTCCCAAACATGGTTGAACTTGGTTTTTGGAGGGGTGTTAGCCTTGGATTTTCGGACAAATTGATCCTGACTCGACGAGCCCCATTGAAATGAGTATTAGCCTTATATTTCTAACATTGTTCATATCCAAGAGCTTTTAGTTGGTATTAGACTTCAAAATTATGGGTAATACACTTTTCTCCCAAACATGGTTGAACTTGGTTTTTAGAGGGGGTGTTAGCCTTGGATTTTCGGTCAAATTGATCCTGACTCGACGAGCCCCATTTAAATGAGTATTAGCCTTATATTTCTAACCTTGTTCATATCAAAGACCCTTTAGTTGGTATTAGACTTCAAATTTATGGGTAATACACTTTTCCCCCAAACATGGTTGAACTTGGTTTTTGGAGGGGGTGTTAGCCTTGGATTTTCGGACAAATTGATCCTGAGTCGATGAACCCCATTTAAATTAGTATTAGCCTTATATTTCGAACCTTGTTCATATCCAAGAGCTTTCAGTTCGTATTAGACTACAAATTTATGGGTAGTACACTTTTCTCCCAAACATGGTTGGACTTGGTTTTTGGAGGGGTGTTAGCCTTGGATTTTCGGACAAATTGATCCTGACTCGACGAGCCCCATTTAAATGATTATTTGCCTTATATTTCTAACCTTGTTCATATCAAAGACCCTTTAGTTGGTATTAGACTTCAAATTAATGGGTAATACACTTTCCCCCCAAACATGGTTGAACTTGGTTTTTGGAGGGGGTGTTAGCCTTGGATTTTCGGTCAAATTGATCCTAACTCGACGAGCCCCATTTAAATGAGTATTAGCCTTATATTTCTAACCTTGTTCATATCAAAGAACCTTTAGTTGGTATTAGACTTCAAATTTATGGGTAATACACTTTTCCCCCAAACATGGTTGAACTTGGTTTTTGGAGGGGGTGGTAGCCTTGGATTTTCGGACAAATTGATCATGACTCCACGAGCCCCATTTAAATGAGTATTAGCCTTATATTTCTAACCTTGTTCATATCCAAGAGCTTTTAGTTGGTATTAGACTTCAAATTTATCGGTAATACACCTTTCTCCCAAACATGGTTGAACTAGGTTGTTGGAAGGGTGTTAGCCTTAGATTTTCGGAAAAATTGATCCTGACTCGACGAGCCCCATTTAAATGAGTATTAGCCTTATATTTCTAACCTTGTTCATATCCAAAAGCTTTTAGTTGGTATTAGACTTCAAATTTATGGGTAATACACTTTTCTCCCAAACATGGTTGAACTTGGTTTTTGGAGGGGGTGTTAGCCTTGGATTTTTGGTCAAATTGATCCTGACTCGACGAGCCACATTTAAATGAGTATTAGCCTTATATTTCTAAACTTGTTCATATCAAATACCCTTTAGTTGGTATTAGACTTCAAATTAATGGGTAATACACTTTCCCCCCAAACATGGTTGAACTTGGTTTTTGGAGGGGGTGTTACCTTGGATTTTTGGTCAAATTGATCCTGAGTCGACGAGCCCCATTTAAATGAGTATTAGCCTTATATTTCTAACCTTGTTCATATCAAAGACCCTTTAGTTGGTATTAGACTTCAAATTTATGGGTAATACACTTTTCCCCCAAACATGGTTGAACTTGGTTTTTGGAGGGGGTGTTAGCCTTGGATTTTCGGACAAATTGATCCTGACTCGACGAGCCCCATTTAAATGACTATTAGCCTTATATTTCTAACCTTGTTCATATCCAAGATCTTTTAGTTGGTATTAGTCTACAAATTTATGGGTAATACACTTTTCTCCCAAACATGGTTGAACTTGGTTTTTGGAGGGGTGTTAGCCTTGGATTTTCGGACAAATTGATCCTGACTCGACGAGCCCCATTGAAATGAGTATTAGCCTTATATTTCTAACATTGTTCATATCCAAGAGCTTTTAGTTGGTATTAGACTTCAAAATTATGGGTAATACACTTTTCTCCCAAACATGGTTGAACTTGGTTTTTAGAGGGGGTGTTAGCCTTGGATTTTCGGTCAAATTGATCCTGACTCGACGAGCCCCATTTAAATGAGTATTAGCCTTATATTTCTAACCTTGTTCATATCAAAGACCCTTTAGTTGGTATTAGACTTCAAATTTATGGGTAATACACTTTTCCCCCAAACATGGTTGAACTTGGTTTTTGGAGGGGGTGTTAGCCTTGGATTTTCGGACAAATTGATCCTGAGTCGATGAACCCCATTTAAATTAGTATTAGCCTTATATTTCGAACCTTGTTCATATCCAAGAGCTTTCAGTTCGTATTAGACTACAAATTTATGGGTAGTACACTTTTCTCCCAAACATGGTTGGACTTGGTTTTTGGAGGGGTGTTAGCCTTGGATTTTCGGACAAATTGATCCTGACTCGACGAGCCCCATTTAAATGATTATTTGCCTTATATTTCTAACCTTGTTCATATCAAAGACCCTTTAGTTGGTATTAGACTTCAAATTAATGGGTAATACACTTTCCCCCCAAACATGGTTGAACTTGGTTTTTGGAGGGGGTGTTAGCCTTGGATTTTCGGACAAATTGATCCTGACTCGACGAGCCCCATTTCAATGAGTATTAGCCTTATATTTCTAACATTGTTCATATCCAAGAGGTTTTAATTGGTATTAGACTTCAAAATTATGGGTAATACACTTTTCTCCCAAACATGGTTGAACTTGGTTTTTGGAGGGGGTGTTACCTTGGATTTTCGGTCAAATTGATCCTGACTTGACGAGCCCCATTTAAATGAGTATTAGCCTTATATTTCTAACCTTGTTCATATCAAAGACCCTTTAGTTGGTATTAGACTTCAAATTTATGGGTAATACACTTTACCCGCAAACATGGTTGAACTTGGTTTTTGGAGGGGGTGTTAGCCTTGGATTTTCGGACAAATTGATCCTGACTCGACGAACCCCATTTAAATTAGTATTAGCCTTATATTTCTAACCTTGTTCATATCCAAGAGCTTTTAGTTGGTATTAGACTACAAATTTATGGGTAATACACGTTTCTCCCAAACATGGTTGGACTTGGTTTTTGGAGGGGGTGTTCCCTTCGATTTTCGTCCAAATTGATCCTGAGTCGACGAGCCCCATTTAAATGAGTATTAGCCTTATATTTCTAACCTTGTTCATATCAAAGACCCTTTAGTTGGTATTAGACTTCAAATTTATGGGTAATACACTTTTCTCCCCAAACATGGTTGAACTTGGTTTTTTGGAGGGGGTGTTAGCCTTGGATTTTCGGACAAATTGATCCCGACTCGACGAGCCCCATTTAAATTAGTATTAGCCTTATATTTCTAACCTTGTTCATATCCAAAGAGCTTTTAGTTGGTATTAGACTACAAATTTATGGGTAATACACTTTTCTCCCCAAACATGGTTGAACTTGGTTTTTGGAGGGGTGTTAGCCTTGGATTTTCGGACAAATTGATCCCTAACTCGACGAGCCCCATTTAAATGAGTATTTGCCTTATATTTCTAACATTGTTCATATACAAGAGCTTTTAGTTGGTATTAGACTTCAAAATTTATGGGTAATACACTTTTCTCCCAAACATGGTTGAACTTGGTTTTTGGAGGGGGTGTTAACCTTGGATTTTCGGACAAATTGATCATGACTCGACGAGCCCCATTTAAATGAGTATTAGCCTTATATTTCTAACCTTGTTCATATCAAAAGACCCTTTTAGTTGGTATTAGACTTCAAATTAATGGGTAATACACTTTTCTCCCCAAACATGGTTGAACTTGGTTTTTGGAGGGGGTGTTAGCCTTGGATTTTCGGACAAATTGATCCCGACTCGACGAGCCCCATTTAAATTAGTATTAGCCTTATAATTTCTAACCTTGTTCATATCCAAGAGCTTTTAGTTGGTATTAGACTACAAATTTATGGGTAATACACTTTTCTCCCAAACATGGTTGAACTTGGTTTTTGGAGGGGGTGTTAGCCTTGGATTTTCGGACAAATTGATCCTGACTCGACGAGCCCCATTTAAATGAGTATTTGCCTTATATTTCTAACATTGTTCATATACAAGAGCTTTTAGTTGGTATTAGACTTCAAAATTTATGGGTAATACACTTTTCTCCCAAACATGGTTGAACTTGGTTTTTGGAAGGGGTGTTAGCCTTGGATTTTCGGACAAATTGATCCCGACTCGACGAGCCCCATTTAAATGAGTATTAGCCTTATATTTCTAACCTTGTTCATATCCAAAAGACCCTTTTAGTTGGTATTAGACTTCAAAATTAATGGGTAATACACTTTTCTCCCCAAACATGGTTGAACTTGGTTTTTGGAGAGGGGTGTTAGCCTTGGATTTTCGATCAAATTGATCCTAACTCGACGAGCCCCCATTTAAATGAGTATTAGCCTTATATTTCTAACCTTGTTCATATCAAAGACCCTTTTAGTTGGTATTAGACTTCAAATTTATGGGTTATACACTTTTCTCCCAAACATGGTTGAACTTGGTTTTTGGAGGGGTGGTAGCCTTGGATTTTCGGACAAATTGATCATGACTCGACGAGCCCCATTTAAATGAGTATTTAGCCTTATATTTCTAACCTTGTTCATATACAAGAGCTTTTAGTTGGTATTAGACTTCAAAATTTATGGGTAATACACTTTTCTCCCAAACATGGTTGAACTTGGTTTTTTGGAGGGGTGTTAGCCTTGGATTTTCGGTCAAATTGATCCCGACTCGACGAGCCCCATTTAAATGAGTATTAGCCTTATATTTCTAACCTTGTTCATATCAAAGACCCTTTAGTTGGTATTAGACTTCAAATTTATGGGTAATACACTTTTCTCCCCAAACATGGTTGAACTTGGTTTTTGGAGGGGGTGTTAGCCTTGGATTTTCGGACAAATTGATCCCGACTTGACGAGCCCCATTTAAATGAGTATTAGCCTTATATTTCTAACCTTGTTCATATCAAAGACCCTTTTAGTTGGTATTAGACTTCAAATTTATGGGTAATACACTTTTCTCCCAAACATGGTTGAACTTGGTTTTTGGAGGGGTGTTAGCCTTGGATTTTCGGACAAATTGATCCCGACTCGACGAACCCCATTTAAATGAGTATTTAGCCTTATATTTCTAACCTTGTTCATATCCAAGAGCTTTTAGTTGGTATTAGACTTCAAAATTTATGGGTAATACACTTTTCTCCCAAACTTGGTTGAACTTGGTTTTTGGAGGGGGTGTTAACCTTGGATTTTCGGTCAAATTGATCCTGACTCGACGAGCCCCATTTAAATGAGTATTAGCCTTATATTTCTAACCTTGTTCATATCAAAGACCCTTTAGTTGGTATTAGACTTCAAATTTATGGGTAATACACTTTTCCCCCAAACATGGTTGAACTTGGTTTTTGGAGGGGGTGTTAGCCTTGGATTTTCTGGACAAATTGATCCCGACTCGACGAGCCCCATTTAAATTAGTATTAGCCTTATATTTCTAACCTTGTTCATATCCAAGAGCTTTTAGTTGGTATTAGACTACAAATTTATGGGTAATACACTTTTCTCCCAAACATGGTTGAACTTGGTTTTTGGAGGGGTGTTAGCCTTGGATTTTCGGACAAATTGATCCTGACTCGACGAGCCCCATTTAAATGAGTATTTGCCTTATATTTCTAACATTGTTCATATACAAGAGCTTTTAGTTGGTATTAGACTTCAAAATTATGGGTAATACACTTTTCTCCCAAACATGGTTGAACTTGGTTTTTGGAGGGGGTGTTAACCTTGGATTTTCGGTCAAATTGATCCTGACTCGACGAGCCCCATTTAAATGAGTATTAGCCTTATATTTCTAACCTTGTTCATATCAAAGACCCTTTAGTTGGTATTAGACTTCAAATTAATGGGTAATACACTTTTCCCCCAAACATGGTTGAACTTGGTTTTTGGAGGGGGTGTTAGCCTTGGATTTTCGGTCAAATTGATCCTAACTCGACGAGCCCCATTTAAATGAGTATTAGCCTTATATTTCTAACCTTGTTCATATCAAAGACCCTTTAGTTGGTATTAGACTTCAAATTTATGGGTTATACACTTTTCCCCCAAACATGGTTGAACTTGGTTTTTGGAGGGGGTGGTAGCCTTGGATTTTCGGACAAATTGATCATGACTCCACGAGCCCCATTTAAATGAGTATTAGCCTTATATTTCTAACCTTGTTCATATCCAAGAGCTTTTAGTTGGTATTAGACTTCAAATTTATCGGGTAATACACTTTTCTCCCAAACATGGTTGAACTTGGTTTTTGGAGGGGGTGTTAGCCTTGGATTTTCGGTCAAATTGATCCAGAATCGACGAGCCCCATTTAAATGAGTATTAGCCTTATATTTCTAACCTTGTTCATATCCAAGACCCTTTAGTTGGTATTAGACTTCAAATTTATGGGTAATACACTTTTCTCCCAAACATGGTTGAACTTGGTTTTTGGAGGGGGTGTTACCTTGGATTTTCGGTCAAATTGATCCTGACTTGACGAGCCCCATTTAAATGAGTATTAGCCTTATATTTCAAACCTTGTTCATATCAAAGACCCTTTAGTTGGTATTAGACTTCAAATTTATGGGTAATACACTTTTCCCCCAAACATGGTTGAACTTGGTTTTTGGAGGGGGTGTTAGCCTTGGATTTTCGGACAAATTGATCCTGACTCGACGAACCCCATTTAAATTAGTATTAGCCTTATATTTCTAACCTTGTTCATATCCAAGAGCTTTTAGTTGGTATTAGACTACAAATTTATGGGTAATACACGTTTCTCCCAAACTTGGTTGGACTTGGTTTTTGGAGGGGGTGTTACCTTCGATTTTCGGTCAAATTGATCCTGAGTCGACGAGCCCCATTTAAATGAGTATTAGCCTTATATTTCTAACCTTGTTCATATCAAAGACCCTTTAGTTGGTATTAGACTTCAAATTTATGGGTAATACACTTTTCCCCCAAACATGGTTGAACTTGGTTTTTGGAGGGGGTGTTAGCCTTGGATTTTCGGACAAATTGATCCTGACTCGACGAGCCCCATTTAAATTAGTATTAGCCTTATATTTCTAACCTTGTTCATATCCAAGAGCTTTTAGTTGGTATTAGACTACAAATTTATGGGTAATACACTTTTCTCCCAAACATGGTTGAACTTGGTTTTTGGAGGGGTGTTAGCCTTGGATTTTCGGACAAATTGATCCTGACTCGACGAGCCCCATTTAAATGAGTATTTGCCTTATATTTCTAACATTGTTCATATACAAGAGCTTTTAGTTGGTATTAGACTTCAAAATTATGGGTAATACACTTTTCTCCCAAACATGGTTGAACTTGGTTTTTGGAGGGGGTGTTAACCTTGGATTTTCGGTCAAATTGATCCTGACTCGACGAGCCCCATTTAAATGAGTATTAGCCTTATATTTCTAACCTTGTTCATATCAAAGACCCTTTAGTTGGTATTAGACTTCAAATTAATGGGTAATACACTTTTCCCTCAAACATGGTTGAACTTGGTTTTTGGAGGGGGTGTTAGCCTTGGATTTTCGGTCAAATTGATCCTAACTCGACGAGCCCCATTTAAATGAGTATTAGCCTTATATTTCTAACCTTGTTCATATCAAAGACCCTTTAGTTGGTATTAGACTTCAAATTTATGGGTAATACACTTTTCCCCCAAACATGGTTGAACTTGGTTTTTGGAGGGGGTGGTAGCCTTGGATTTTCGGACAAATTGATCATGACTCCACGAGCCCCATTTAAATGAGTATTAGCCTTATATTTCTAACCTTGTTCATATCCAAGAGCTTTTAGTTGGTATTAGACTTCAAATTTATCAGTAATACACTTTTCTCCCAAACATGGTTGAACTTGGTTTTTGGAGGGGGTGTTAGCCTTGGATTTTCGGTCAAATTGATCCAGAATCGACGAGCCCCATTTAAATGAGTATTAGCCTTATATTTCTAACCTTGTTCATATCCAAGACCCTTTAGTTGGTATTAGACTTCAAATTTATGGGTAATACACTTTTCTCCCGAACATGGTTGAACTTGGTTTTTGGAGGGGGTGTTAGCCTTGGATTTTCGAACAAATTGATCCTGACTCGACGAGCCCCATTTAAATAAGTATTAGCCTTATATTTCTAACCTTGTTCATATCCAAGAGCTTTTAGTTGGTATTAGACTTCAAATTTATGGTTAATACACTTTTCTCCCAAACATGGTTGAACTTGGTTGTTGGAAGGGTGTTAGCCTTAGATTTTCGGAAAAATTGATCCTGACTCGACGAGCCCCATTTAAATGAGTATTAGCCTTATATTTCTAACCTTGTTCATATCCAAAAGCTTTTAGTTGGTATTAGACTTCAAAATTATGGGTAATACACTTTTCTCCCAAACATGGTTGAACTTGGTTTTTGGAGAGGGTGTTAGCCTTGGATTTTCAATCAAATTGATGCTGACTCGACGAGCCCCATTTAAATGAGTATTAGCCTTATATTTCTAACCTTGTTCATATCAAAGACCCTTTTAGTTGGTATTAGACTTCAAATTTAATGGGTAATACACTTTTCTCCCAAACATGGTTGAACTTGGTTTTTGGAGGGGTGTTAGCCTTGGATTTTCGGACAAATTGATCCTAACTCGACGAGCCCCATTTAAATGAGTATTAGCCTTATATTTCTAACCTTGTTCATATACAAAGACCCTTTTAGTTGGTATTAGACTTCAAAATTTATGGGTAATACACTTTTCTCCCCAAACATGGTTGAACTTGGTTTTTGGAGGGGGTGTTAGCCTTGGATTTTCTGACAAATTGATCATGACTCCACGAGCCCCATTTAAATGAGTATTAGCCTTATATTTCTAACCTTGTTCATATCCAAGAGCTTTTAGTTGGTATTAGACTTCAAATTTATCGGGTAATACACTTTTCTCCCAAACATGGTTGAACTTGGTTTTTGGAGGGGGTGTTAGCCTTGGATTTTCTGGACAAATTGATCCGTGACTCGACGAGCCCCATTTAAATGAGTATTAGCCTTATATTTCTAACCTTGTTCATATCCAAGACCCTTTTAGTTGGTATTAGACTTCAAATTTATGGGTAATACACTTTTCTCCCAAACATGGTTGAACTTGGTTTTTGGAGGGGGTGTTAGCCTTGGATTTTCGAACAAATTGATCCCCGACTCGACGAGCCCCATTTAAATAAGTATTAGCCTTATATTTCTAACCTTGTTCATATCCAAGAGCTTTTAGTTGGTATTAGACTTCAAATTTATGGGTAATACACTTTTCTCCCAAACATGGTTGAACTTGGTTTGTTTGGAAGGGTGTTAGCCTTGGATTTTCGGACAAATTGATCCCGACTCGACGAGCCCCATTTAAATGAGTATTAGCCTTATATTTCTAACCTTGTTCATATCCAAAGAGCTTTTAGTTGGTATTAGACTTCAAAATTATGGGTAATACACTTTTCTCCCCAAACATGGTTGAACTTGGTTTTTTGGAGGGGGTGTTAACCTTGGATTTTCTGACAAATTGATCCCGACTCGACGAGCCCCATTTAAATGAGTATTAGCCTTATATTTCTAACCTTGTTCATATCAAAGAGCCCTTTTAGTTGGTATTAGACTTCAAATTTAATGGGTAATACACTTTTCTCCCCAAACATGGTTGAACTTGGTTTTTGGAGGGGTGTTAGCCTTGGATTTTCGGACAAATTGATCCTGACTCGACGAGCCCCATTTAAATGAGTATTAGCCTTATATTTCTAAGCATTGTTCATATCACAAGACCCTTTTAGTTGGTATTAGACTTCAAAATTTATGGGTAATACACTTTTCTCCCCAAACATGGTTGAACTTGGTTTTTGGAGGGGGTGTTAGCCTTGGATTTTCGGACAAATTGATCATGACTCCACGAGCCCCATTTAAATGAGTATTAGCCTTATATTTCTAACCTTGTTCATATCCAAAGAGCCCTTTTAGTTGGTATTAGACTTCAAATTTATGGGTAATACACTTTTCTCCCCAAACATGGTTGAACTTGGATTTTTGGAGGGGGTGTTAGCCTTGGATTTTCTGGGTCAAATTGATCCCTAACTCGACGAGCCCCATTTAAATGAGTATTAGCCTTATATTTCTAACCTTGTTCATATCCAAGACCCTTTAGTTGGTATTAGACTTCAAATTTATGGGTAATACACTTTTCTCCCGAACATGGTTGAACTTGGTTTTTGGAGGGGGTGTTAGCCTTGGATTTTCGAACAAATTGATCCTGACTCGACGAGCCCCATTTAAATAAGTATTAGCCTTATATTTCTAACCTTGTTCATATCCAAGAGCTTTTAGTTGGTATTAGACTTCAAATTTATGGTTAATACACTTTTCTCCCAAACATGGTTGAACTTGGTTTGTTTGGAAGGGGTGTTAGCCTTAGATTTTCGGACAAAATTGATCCCGACTCGACGAGCCCCCATTTAAATGAGTATTAGCCTTATATTTCTAACCTTGTTCATATCCAAAGAGCTTTTAGTTGGTATTAGACTTCAAATTTATGGGTAATACACTTTTCTCCCAAACATGGTTGAACTTGGTTTTTGGAGGGGGTGTTAGCCTTGGATTTTTGGTCAAATTGATCCCGACTTGACGAGCCCCATTTAAATGAGTATTAGCCTTATATTTCTAAACCTTGTTCATATCAAAGACCCTTTAGTTGGTATTAGACTTCAAATTTAATGGGTAATACACTTTTCCCCCAAACATGGTGGAACTTGGTTTTTGGAGGGGGTGTTAGCCTTGGATTTTCTGGACAAATTGATCCCGACTCGACGAGCCCCCATTTAAATGAGTATTAGCCTTATATTTCTAACCTTGTTCATATCCAAGCCCATTTTAGTTGGTATTAGACTTCAAATTTATGGGTAATACACTTTTCTCCCCAAACATGGTTGAACTTGGTTTTTGGAGGGGGTGTTAGCCTTGGATTTTCTGACAAATTGATCCCGACTCGACGAGCCCCATTTAAATTAGTATTAGCCTTATATTTCTAACCTTGTTCATATCCAAAGACCCTTTAGTTGGTATTAGACTTCAAATTTATGGGTAATACACTTTTCTCCCCAAACATGGTTGAACTTGGTTTTTGGAGGGGGTGTTAGCCTTGGATTTTCTGACAAATTGATCCCGACTCGACGAGCCCCATT
Source organism: Salix suchowensis (assembly GCA_029030765.1). Classification (NCBI taxonomy): domain Eukaryota; kingdom Viridiplantae; phylum Streptophyta; class Magnoliopsida; order Malpighiales; family Salicaceae; genus Salix; species Salix suchowensis. The sequence goes on along the minus strand of JAPFFH010000011.1, from coordinate 1,102,496 downwards.
TAAATTAGTATTAGCCTTATATTTCTAACCTTGTTCATATCCAAGAGCTTTTAGTTGGTATTAGACTACAAATTTATGGGTAATACACTTTTCTCCCAAACATGGTTGAACTTGGTTTTTTGGAGAGGTGTTAGCCTTGGATTTTCTGACAAATTGATCCCGACTCGACGAGCCCCATTTAAATGAGTATTTGCCTTATATTTCTAACATTGTTCATATACAAGAGCTTTTAGTTGGTATTAGACTTCAAAATTATGGGTAATACACTTTTCTCCCAAACATGGTTGAACTTGGTTTTTGGAGGGGGTGTTAGCCTTGGATTTTCGGTCAAATTGATCCCGAGTCGACGAGCCCCATTTAAATGAGTATTAGCCTTATATTTCTAACCTTGCTCATATCCAAGACCCTTTAGTTGGTATTAGACTCTCAAAAGTTATGGGTAATACACTTTTCTCCCAAACATGGTTGAACTTGGTTTTTGAGGGGGTGTTAGCCTTGGATTTTCGGTCAAATTGATCCCTAACTCGACGAGCCCCATTTAAATTAATATTAGCCTTATATTTCTAACCTTGTTCATATCCAAGAGCTTTTAGTTGGTATTAGACTACAAATTTATGGGTAATACACTTTTCTCCCCAAACATGGTTGGACTTGGTTTTTTGGAGGGGGTGTTAGCCTTGGATTTTCTGGGACAAATTGATCCCTGACTCGACGAGCCCCCATTTAAATGCGTATTTAGCCTTATATTTCTAACCTTTGTTTCATATCCAAGAGCTTTTAGTTGGTATTAGACTTCAAAATTTATGGGTAATACACTTTTCTCCCAAACATGGTTGAACTTGGTTTTTGGAGGGGGTGTTAGCCTTGGATTTTCGGTCAAATTGATCCTGAGTCGACGAGCCCCATTTAAATGAGTATTAGCCTTATATTTCTAACCTTGTTCATATCAAAGACCCTTTAGTTGGTATTAGACTTCAAATTTATGGGTAATACACTTTTCTCCCAAACATGGTTGAACTTGGTTTTTGGAGGGGGTGTTAGCCTTGGATTTTCGGTCAAATTGATCCAGAATCGACGAGCCCCATTTAAATGAGTATTAGCCTTATATTTCTAACCTTGTTCATATCCAAGACCCTTTAGTTGGTATTAGACTTCAAATTTATGGGTAATACAGTTTTCTCCCGAACATGGTTGAACTTGGTTTTTGGAGGGGGTGTTAGCCTTGGATTTTCGGACAAATTGATCCTGACTCGATGAGCCCCATTTAAATAAGTATTAGCCTTATATTTCTAACCTTGTTCATATCCAAGAGCTTTTAGTTGGTATTAGACTTCAAATTTATGGTTAATACACTTTTCTCCCAAACATAGTTGAACTTGGTTGTTGGAAGGGTGTTAGCCTTAGATTTTCGGAAAAATTGATCCTGACTCGACGAGCCCCATTTAAATGAGTATTAGCCTTATATTTCTAACCTTGTTCATATCCAAAAGCTTTTAGTTGGTATTAGACTTCAAATTTATGGGTAATACACTTTTCTCCCAAACATGGTTGAACTTGGTTTTTGGAGGGGGTGTTAGCCTTGGATTTTTGGTCAAATTGATCCTGACTCGACGAGCCACATTTAAATGAGTATTAGCCTTATATTTCTAAACTTGTTCATATCAAATACCCTTTAGTTGGTATTAGACTTCAAATTAATGGGTAATACACTTTCCCCCCAAACATGGTGGAACTTGGTTTTTGGAGGGGGTGTTAGCCTTGGATTTTCGGACAAATTGATCCTGACTCGACGAGCCCCATTTAAATGAGTATTAGCCTTATATTTCTAACATTGTTCATATCCAAGAGCTTTTAGTTTGTATTAGACTTCAAAATTATGGGTAATACACTTTTCTCCCAAACATGGTTGAACTTGGTTTTTGGAGGGGGTGTTAGCCTTGTATTTTCGGTCAAATTGATCCTGACTCGACGAGCCCCATTTAAATGAGTATTAGCCTTATATTTCTAACCTTGTTCATATCAAAGACCCTTTAGTTGGTATTAGACTTCAAATTTATGGGTAATACACTTTTCCCCCAAACATGGTTGAACTTGGTTTTTGGAGGGGGTGTTAGCCTTGGATTTTCGGACAAATTGATCCTGACTCGACGAGCCCCATTTAAATGAGTATTAGCCTTATATTTCTAACATTGTTCATATCCAAGAGCTTTTAGTTGGTATTAGACTACAAATTTATGGGTAATACACTTTTCTCCCAAACATGGTTGAACTTGGTTTTTGGAGAGGTGTTAGCCTTGGATTTTCGGACAAATTGATCCTGACTCGACGAGCCCCATTTAAATGAGTATTTGCCTTATATTTCTAACATTGTTCATATACAAGAGCTTTTAGATGGTATTAGACTTCAAAATTATGGGTAATACACTTTTCTCCCAAACATGGTTGAACTTGGTTTTTGGAGGGGGTGTTAGCCTTGGATTTTCGGTCAAATTGATCCTAAGTCGACGAGCCCCATTTAAATGAGTATTAGCCTTATATTTCTAACCTTGTTCATATCAAAGACCCTTTAGTTGGTATTAGACTTCAAATTTATGGGTAATACACTTTTCTCCCAAACATGGTTGAACTTGGTTTTTTGGAGGGGGTGTTAGCCTTGGATTTTCTGTCAAATTGATCCCGGAATCGACGAGCCCCATTTAAATGAGTATTAGCCTTATATTTCTAACCTTGTTCATATCCAAGACCCTTTAGTTGGTATTAGACTTCAAATTTATGGGTAATACACTTTTCTCCCGAACATGGTTGAACTTGGTTTTTGGAGGGGGTGTTAGCCTTGGATTTTCGGACAAATTGATCCTGACTCGACGAGCCCCATTTAAATAAGTATTATCCTTATATTTCTAACCTTGTTCATATCCAAGAGCTTTTAGTTGGTATTAGACTTCAAATTTATGGTTAATACACTTTTCTCCGAAACATGGTTGAACTTGGTTGTTGGAAGGGTGTTAGCCTTCGATTTTCGGAAAAATTGATCCTGACTCGACGGGCCCCATTTAAATGAGTATTAGCCTTATATTTATAACCTTGTTCATATCCAAAAGCTTTTAGTTGGTATTAGACTTCAAATTTATGGGTAATATACTTTTCTCCCAAACATGGTTGAACTTGGTTTTTGGAGGGGGTGTTAGCCTTGGATTTTTGGTCAAATTGACCCTGACTCGACGAGCCACATTTAAATGAGTATTAGCCTTATATCTAAACTTGTTCATATCAAATACCCTTTAGTTGGTATTAGACTTCAAATTAATGGGTAATACACTTTCCCCCCAAACATGGTGGAACTTGGTTTTGGAGGGGGTGTTAACCTTGGATTTTCGGACAAATTGATCCTGACTCGACGAGCCCCATTTAAATGAGTATTAGCCTTATATTTCTAACATTGTTCATATCCAAGAGCTTTTAGTTTGTATTAGACTTCAAAATTATGGGTAATACACTTTTCTCCCAAACATGGTTGAACTTGGTTTTTGGAGGGGGTGTTAGCCTTGTATTTTCGGTCAAATTGATCCCTGACTCGACGAGCCCCCATTTAAATGAGTATTAGCCTTATATTTCTAACCTTGTTCATATCAAAGACCCTTTAGTTGGTATTAGACTTCAAATTTATGGGTAATACACTTTTCCCCCAAACATGGTTGAACTTGGTTTTTGGAGGGGGTGTTAGCCTTGGATTTTCGGACAAATTGATCCTGACTCGACGAGCCCCATTTAAATGAGTATTAGCCTTATATTTCTAACATTGTTCATATCCAAGAGCTTTTAGTTGGTATTAGACTACAAATTTATGGGTAATACACTTTTCTCCCAAACATGGTTGAACTTGGTTTTTGGAGAGGTGTTAGCCTTGGATTTTCGGACAAATTGATCCTGACTCGACGAGCCCCATTTAAATGAGTATTTGCCTTATATTTCTAACATTGTTCATATACAAGAGCTTTTAGATGGTATTAGACTTCAAAATTATGGGTAATACACTTTTCTCCCAAACATGGTTGAACTTGGTTTTTGGAGGGGGTGTTAGCCTTGGATTTTTGGTCAAATTGATCCTGACTCGACGAGCCACATTTAAATGAGTATTAGCCTTATATTTCTAAACTTGTTCATATCAAATACCCTTTAGTTGGTATTAGACTTCAAATTAATGGGTAATACACTTTCCCCCCAAACATGGTGGAACTTGGTTTTTGGAGGGGGTGTTAGCCTTGGATTTTCGGACAAATTGATCCTGACTCGACGAGCCCCATTTAGATGAGTATTAGCCTTATATTTCTAACATTGTTCATATCCAAGAGCTTTTAGTTGGTATTAGACTTCAAAATTATGGGTAATACACTTTTCTCCCAAACATGGTTGAACTTGGTTTTTGGAGGGGGTGTTAGCCTTGTATTTTCGGTCAAATTGATCCTGACTCGACGAGCCCCATTTAAATGAGTATTAGCCTTATATTTCTAACCTTGTTCATATCAAAGACCCTTTAGTTGGTATTAGACTTCAAATTTATGGGTAATACACTTTTCCCCCAAACATGGTTGAACTTGGTTTTGGAGGGGGTGTTAGCGTTGGATTTTCGGACAAATTGATCCTGACTCGACGAGCCCCATTTAAATGAGTATTAGCCTTATATTTCGAACATTGTTCATATCCAAGAGCTTTTAATTGGTATTAGACTTCAAAATTATGGGTAATACACTTTTCTCCCAAACATGGTTGAACTTGGTTTTTGGAGGGGGTGTTAACCTTGGATTTTCGGTCAAATTGATCCTGACTCGACGAGCCCCATTTAAATGACTATTAGCCTTATATTTCTAACCTTGTTCATATCAAAGACGCTTTAGTTGGTATTAGACTTCAAATTTATGGGTAATACACTTTTCTCCCAAACATGGTTGGACTTGGTTTTTGGAGGGGTGTTAGCCTTGGATTTTCGGACAAATTGATCCTGACTCGATGAGCCCCATTTAAATGAGTATTTGCCTTATATTTCTAACCTTGTTCATATCCAAGAGCTTTTAGTTGGTATTAGACTTCAAAATTATGGGTAATCCACTTTTCTCCCAAACATGGTTGAACTTGGTTTTTGGAGGGGGTGTTACCTTGGATTTTCGGTCAAATTGATCCTGAGTCGACGAGCCCCATTTAAATGAGTATTAGCCTTATATTTCTAACCTTGTTCATATCAAAGACCCTTTAGTTGGTATTAGACTTCAAATTTATGGGTAATACACTTTTCCCCCAAACATGGTTGAACTTGGTTTTTAGAGGGGGTGTTAGCCTTGGATTTTCGGACAAATTGATCCTGACTCGACGAGCCCCATTTAAATTAGTATTAGCCTTATATTTCTAACCTTGTTCATATCCAAGACCCTTTAGTTGGTATTAGACTTCAAATTTATGGGTAATACACTTTTCTCCCGAACATGGTTGAACTTGGTTTTTGGAGGGGGTGTTAGCCTTGGATTTTCGGACAAATTGATCCTGACTCGACGAGCCCCATTTAAATTAGTATTAGCCTTATATTTCTAACCTTGTTCATATCCAAGAGCTTTTAGTTGGTATTAGACTACAAATTTATGGGTAATACACTTTTCTCCCAAACATGGTTGAACTTGTTTTTTGGAGAGGTGTTAGCCTTGGATTTTCGGACAAATTGATCCTGACTCGACGAGCCCCATTTAAATGAGTATTTGCCTTATATTTCTAACATTGTTCATATACAAGAGCTTTTAGATGGTATTAGACTTCAAAATTATGGGTAATACACTTTTCTCCCAAACATGGTTGAACTTGGTTTTTGGAGGGGGTGTTAGCCTTAGATTTTCGGTCAAATTGATCCTGAGTCGACGAGCCCCATTTAAATGAGTATTAGCCTTATATTTCTAACCTTGCTCATATCCAAGACCCTTTAGTTGGTATTGGACTCTAAAGTTATGGGTAATACACTTTTCTCCCAAACATGGTTGAACTTGGTTTTTTGAGGGGGTGTTAGCCTTGGATTTTCGGTCAAATTGATCCTGACTCGACGAGCCCCATTTAAATGAGTATTTGCCTTATATTTCTAACCTTGTTCATATCCAAGAGCTTTTAGTTGGTATTAGACTACAAATTTATGGGTAATACACTTTTCTCCCAAACATGGTTGGACTTGGTTTTTGGAGGGGTGTTAGCCTTGGATTTTCGGACAAATTGATCCAGACTCCACGAGCCCCATTTAAATGCGTATTTGCCTGATATTTCTAACCTTTTTCATATCCAAGAGCTTTTAGTTGGTATTAGACTTCAAAATTATGGGTAATACACTTTTCTCCCAAACATGGTTGAACTTGGTTTTTGGAGGGGGTGTTACCTTGGATTTTCGGTCAAATTGATCCTGAGTCGACGAGCCCCATTTAAATGAGTATTAGCCTTATATTTCTAACCTTGTTCATATCAAAGACCCTTTAGTTGGTATTAGACTTCAAATTTATGGGTAATACACTTTTCTCCCAAACATGGTTGAACTTGGTTTTTGGAGGGGGTGTTAGCCTTGGATTTTCGGTCAAATTGATCCAGAATCGACGAGCCCCATTTAAATGAGTATTAGCCTTATATTTCTAACCTTGTTCATATCCAAGACCCTTTAGTTGGTATTAGACTTCAAATTTATGGGTAATACACTTTTCTCCCGAACATGGTTGAACTTGGTTTTTGGAGGGGGTGCTAGCCTTGGATTTTCGGACAAATTGATCCTGACTCGACGAGCCCCATTTAAATAAGTATTAGCCTTATATTTCTAACCTTGTTCATATCCAAGAGCTTTTAGTTGGTATTAGACTTCAAATTTATGGTTAATACACTTTTCTCCCAAACATGGTTGAACTTGGTTGTTGGAAGGGTGTTAGCCTTAGATTTTCGGAAAAATTGATCCTGACTCGACGAGCCCCATTTAAATGAGTATTAGCCTTATATTTCTAACCTTGTTCATATCCAAAAGCTTTTAGTTGGTATTAGACTTCAAATTTATGGGTAATACACTTTTCTCCCAAACATGGTTGAACTTGGTTTTTGGAGGGGGTGTTAGCCTTGGATTTTTGGTCAAATTGATCCTGACTCGACGAGCCACATTTAAATGAGTATTAGCCTTATATTTATAAACTTGTTCATATCAAATACCCTTTAGTTGGTATTAGACTTCAAATTAATGGGTAATACACTTTCCCCCCAAACATGGTGGAACTTGGTTTTTGGAGGGGGTGTTAGCCTTGGATTTTCGGACAAATTGATCCTGACTCGACGAGCCCCATTTAAATGAGTATTAGCCTTATATTTCTAACATTGTTCATATCCAAGAGCTTTTAGTTTGTATTAGACTTCAAAATTATGGGTAATACACTTTTCTCCCAAACATGGTTGAACTTGGTTTTTGGAGGGGGTGTTAGCCTTGTATTTTCGGTCAAATTGATCCTGACTCGACGAGCCCCATTTCAATGAGTATTTGCCTTATATTTCTAACCTTGTTCATATCAAAGACCCTTTAGTTGGTATTAGACTTCAAATTTATGGGTAATACACTTTTCCCCCAAACATGGTTGAACTTGGTTTTTGGAGGGGGTGTTAGCCTTGGATTTTCGGACAAATTGATCCTGACTCGACGAGCCCCATTTAAATGAGTATTAGCTTTATATTTCTAACATTGTTCATATCCAAGAGCTTTTAGTTGGTATTAGACTTCAAAATTATGGGTAATACACTTTTCTCCCAAACATGGTTGAACTTGGTTTTTGGAGGGGGTGTTAACCTTGGATTTTCGGTCAAATTGATCCTGACTCGACGAGCCCCATTTAAATGACTATTAGCCTTATATTTCTAACCTTGTTCATATCAAAGACGCTTTAGTTGGTATTAGACTTCAAATTTATGGGTAATACACTTTTCTCCCAAACATGGTTGGACTTGGTTTTTGGAGGGGTGTTAGCCTTGGATTTTCGGACAAATTGATCCTGACTCGATGAGCCCCATTTAAATGAGTATTTGCCTTATATTTCTAACCTTGTTCATATCCAAGAGCTTTTAGTTGGTATTAGACTTCAAAATTATGGGTAATACACTTTTCTCCCAAACATGGTTGAACTTGGTTTTTGGAGGGGGTGTTACCTTGGATTTTCGGTCAAATTGATCCCCGAGTCGACGAGGCTCATTTAAATGAGTATTAGCCTTATATTTCTAACCTTGTTCATATCAAAGACCCTTTAGTTGGTATTAGACTTCAAATTTATGGGTAATACACTTTTCCCCCAAACATGGTTGAACTTGGTTTTTAGAGGGGGTGTTAGCCTTGGATTTTCTGGACAAATTGATCCCGACTCGACGAGCCCCCATTTAAATTAGTATTAGCCTTATATTTCTAACCTTGTTCATATCCAAGAGCTTTTAGTTGGTATTAGACTACAAATTTATGGGTAATACACTTTTCTCCCAAACATGGTTGAACTTGGTTTTTTGGAGAGGTGTTAGCCTTGGATTTTCGGACAAATTGATCCCGACTCGACGAGCCCCCATTTAAATGAGTATTTGCCTTATATTTCTAACATTGTTCATATACAAGAGCTTTTAGATGGTATTAGACTTCAAAATTATGGGTAATACACTTTTCTCCCAAACATGGTTGAACTTGGTTTTTGGAGGGGGTGTTAGCCTTGGATTTTCGGTCAAATTGATCCTGAGTCGACGAGCCCCATTTAAATGAGTATTAGCCTTATATTTCTAACCTTGCTCATATCCAAGACCCTTTAGTTGGTATTGGACTCTAAAGTTATGGGTAATACACTTTTCTCCCAAACATGGTTGAACTTGGTTTTTTGAGGGGGTGTTAGCCTTGGATTTTCGGTCAAATTGATCCTGACTCGACGAGCCCCATTTAAATTAGTATTAGCCTTATATTTCTAACCTTGTTCATATCCAAGAGCTTTTAGTTGGTATTAGACTACAAATTTATGGGTAATACACTTTTCTCCCAAACATGGTTGGACTTGGTTTTTGGAGGGGTGTTAGCCTTGGATTTTCGGACAAATTGATCCTGACTCGACGAGCCCCATTTAAATGCGTATTTGCCTTATATTTCTAACATTGTTCATATCCAAGAGCTTTTAGTTTGTATTAGACTTCAAAATTATGGGTAATACACTTTTCTCCCAAACATGGTTGAACTTGGTTTTTGGAGGGGGTGTTAGCCTTGTATTTTCGGTCAAATTGATCCTGACTCGACGAGCCCCATTTAAATGAGTATTTGCCTTATATTTCTAACCTTGTTCATATCAAAGACCCTTTAGTTGGTATTAGACTTCAAATTTATGGGTAATACACTTTTCCCCCAAACATGGTTGAACTTGGTTTTTGGAGGGGGTGTTAGCCTTGGATTTTCGGACAAATTGATCCTGACTCGACGAGCCCCATTTAAATGAGTATTAGCTTTATATTTCTAACATTGTTCATATCCAAGAGCTTTTAGTTGGTATTAGACTTCAAAATTATGGGTAATACACTTTTCTCCCAAACATGGTTGAACTTGGTTTTTGGAGGGGGTGTTAACCTTGGATTTTCGGTCAAATTGATCCTGACTCGACGAGCCCCATTTAAATGACTATTAGCCTTATATTTCTAACCTTGTTCATATCAAAGACGCTTTAGTTGGTATTAGACTTCAAATTTATGGGTAATACACTTTTCTCCCAAACATGGTTGGACTTGGTTTTTGGAGGGGTGTTAGCCTTGGATTTTCGGACAAATTGATCCTGACTCGATGAGCCCCATTTAAATGAGTATTTGCCTTATATTTCTAACCTTGTTCATATCCAAGAGCTTTTAGTTGGTATTAGACTTCAAAATTATGGGTAATACACTTTTCTCCCAAACATGGTTGAACTTGGTTTTTGGAGGGGGTGTTACCTTGGATTTTCGGTCAAATTGATCCTGAGTCGACGAGGCTCATTTAAATGAGTATTAGCCTTATATTTCTAACCTTGTTCATATCAAAGACCCTTTAGTTGGTATTAGACTTCAAATTTATGGGTAATACACTTTTCCCCCAAACATGGTTGAACTTGGTTTTTAGAGGGGGTGTTAGCCTTGGATTTTCGGACAAATTGATCCTGACTCGACGAGCCCCATTTAAATTAGTATTAGCCTTATATTTCTAACCTTGTTCATATCCAAGAGCTTTTAGTTGGTATTAGACTACAAATTTATGGGTAATACACTTTTCTCCCAAACATGGTTGAACTTGGTTTTTGGAGAGGTGTTAGCCTTGGATTTTCGGACAAATTGATCCTGACTCGACGAGCCCCATTTAAATGAGTATTTGCCTTATATTTCTAACATTGTTCATATACAAGAGCTTTTAGATGGTATTAGACTTCAAAATTATGGGTAATACACTTTTCTCCCAAACATGGTTGAACTTGGTTTTTGGAGGGGGTGTTAGCCTTGGATTTTCGGTCAAATTGATCCTGAGTCGACGAGCCCCATTTAAATGAGTATTAGCCTTATATTTCTAACCTTGCTCATATCCAAGACCCTTTAGTTGGTATTGGACTCTAAAGTTATGGGTAATACACTTTTCTCCCAAACATGGTTGAACTTGGTTTTTTGAGGGGGTGTTAGCCTTGGATTTTCGGTCAAATTGATCCTGACTCGACGAGCCCCATTTAAATTAGTATTAGCCTTATATTTCTAACCTTGTTCATATCCAAGAGCTTTTAGTTGGTATTAGACTACAAATTTATGGGTAATACCCTTTTCTCCCAAACATGGTTGGACTTGGTTTTTGGAGGGGTGTTAGCCTTGGATTTTCGGACAAATTGATCCTGACTCGACGAGCCCCATTTAAATGCGTATTTGCCTTATATTTCTAACCTTTTTCATATCCAAGAGCTTTTAGTTGGTATTAGACTTCAAAATTATGGGTAATACACTTTTCTCCCAAACATGGTTGAACTTGGTTTTTGGAGGGGGTGTTACCTTGGATTTTCGGTCAAATCGATCCTGAGTCGACGAGCCCCATTTAAATGAGTATTAGCCTTATATTTCTAAACTTGTTCATATCAAAGACCCTTTAGTTGGTATTAGACTTCAAATTTATGGGTAATACACTTTTCCCCCAAACATGGTTGAACTTGGTTTTTAGAGGGGGTGTTAGCCTTGGATTTTCGGACAAATTGATCCTGACTCGACGAGCCCCATTTAAATTAGTATTAGCCTTATATTTCTAACCTTGTTCATATCCAAGAGCTTTTAGTTGGTATTAGACTACAAATTTATGGGTAATACATTTTTCTCCCAAACATGGTTGAACTTGGTTTTTGGAGAGGTGTTAGCCTTGGATTTTCGGACAAATTGATCCTGACTCGACGAGCCCCATTTAAATGAGTATTTGCCTTATATTTCTAACATTGTTCATATAAAAGAGCTTTTAGATGGTATTAGACTTCAAAATTATGGGTAATACACTTTTCTCCCAAACATGGTTGAACTTGGTTTTTGGAGGGGGTGTTAGCCTTGGATTTTCGGTCAAATTGATCCTGAGTCGACGAGCCCCATTTAAATGAGTATTAGCCTTATATTTCTAACCTTGCTCATATCCAAGACCCTTTAGTTGGTATTGGACTCTAAAGTTATGGGTAATACACTTTTCTCCCAAACATGGTTGAACTTGGTTTTTTGAGGGGGTGTTAGCCTTGGATTTTTCGGTCAAATTGATCCCCGACTCGACGAGCCCCATTTAAATTAGTATTAGCCTTATATTTCTAACCTTGTTCATATCCAAGAGCTTTTAGTTGGTATTAGACTACAAATTTATGGGTAATACACTTTTCTCCCAAACATGGTTGGACTTGGTTTTTGGAGGGGTGTTAGCCTTGGATTTTCAGACAAATTGATCCTGACTCGACGAGCCCCATTTAAATTCGTATTTGCCTTATATTTCTAACCTTTTTCATATCCAAGAGCTTTTAGTTGGTATTAGACTTCAAAATTATGGGTAATACACTTTTCTCCCAAACATGGTTGAACTTGGTTTTTGGAGGGGGTGTTAACTTGGATTTTCGGTCAAATCGATCCTGAGTCGACGAGCCCCATTTAAATGAGTATTAGCCTTATATTTCTAACCTTGTTCATATCAAAGACCCTTTAGTTGGTATTAGACTTCAAATTTATGGGTAATACACTTTTCCCCCAAACATGGTTGAACTTGGTTTTTGGAGGGGGTGTTAGCCTTGGATTTTCGGACAAATTGATGCTGACTCGACGAGCCCCATTTAAATTAGTATTAGCCTTATATTTCTAACCTTGTTCATATCCAAGAGCTTTTAGTTGGTATTAGACTACAAATTTATGGGTAATACACTTTTCTCCCAAACATGGTTGAACTTGGTTTTTGGAGGGGGTGTTAGCCTTGGATTTTCGGTCAAATTGATCCTAAGTCGACGAGCCCCATTTAAATGAGTATTAGCCTTATATTTCTAACCTTGCTCATATCCAAGACCCTTTAGTTGGTATTAGACTCTAAAGTTATGGGTAATACACTTTTCTCCCAAACATGGTTGAACTTGGTTTTTTGAGGGGGTGTTAGCCTTGGATTTTCGATCAAATTGATCCTGACTCGACGAGCCCCATTTAAATGAGTATTAGCCTTATATTTCTAACCTTGTTCATATCCAAGACCCTTTAGTTGGTATTAGACTTCAAATTTATGGGTAATACACTTTTCCCCCAAACATGGTTGAACTTGGTTTTTGGAGGGGGTGTTAGCCTTCGATTTTCGGACAAATTGATCCTGACTCGACGAGCTTCATTTATATGAGTATTAGCCTTATATTTTTAACATTGTTCATATACAAGAGCTTTTAGTTGGTATTAGACTTCAAATTTATGGGTAATACACTTTTCTCCCAAACATGGTTGAACTTGGTTTTTGGAGGGGGTGTTAGCCTTGGATTTTCGGTCAATTTGATCCTGACTCGACGAGCCCCATTTAAATGAGTATTATCCTTATATTTCTAACCTTGTTCATATCAAAGACCCTTTAGTTGGTATTAGACTTCAATTTTATGGGTAATACACTTTTCCCCCCAAACATGGTTGAACTTGGTTTTTGGAGGGGTGTTAGCCTTGGATTTTCTGGTCAAATTGATCCCGACTCGACGAGCCCCATTTAAATGAGTATTTGCCTTATATTTCTAACCTTGTTCGTATCCAAGAGCTTTTAGTTGGTATTAGACTTCAAAAAATTATGGGTAATACACTTTTCTCCCAAACATGGTTGAACTTGGTTTTTGGAGGGGTGTTAGCCTTGGATTTTCGGTCAAATTGATCGTGAGTCGACGAGCCCCATTTAAATGCGTATTAGCATTATATTTCTAACCTTGTTCATATCCAAGACCCTTTAGTTTGTATTAGACTTCAAATTTATGGGTAATACACTTTTCCCCCAAACATGGTTGAACTTGGTTTTTGGAGGGGGTGTTAGCCTTGGATTTTCGGACAAATTGATCCTGACTCGACGAGCCCCATTTAAATTAGTATTAGCCTTATATTTCTAACCTTGTTCATATCCAAGAGTTTTTAGTTGGTATTAGACTACAAATTTATGGGTAATACACTTTTCTCCCAAACATTGTTGAACTTGGTTTTTAGAGGGGTGTTAGCCTTCGATTTTCGGACAAATTGATCCTGACTCGACGAGCCCCATTTATATGAGTATTAGCCTTATATTTTTAACATTGTTCATATAGAAGAGCTTTTAGTTGGTATTAGACTTCAAATTTATGGGTAATACACTTTTCTCCCAAACATGTTTGGACTTGGTTTTTGGAGGGGTGTTAGCCTTGGATTTTCGGACAAATTGATCCTGAGTCGACGAGCCCCATTTAAATGAGTATTAGCCTTATATTTCTAACCTTGTTCATATCCAAGACCCTTTAGTTGGTATTAGACTTCAAATTTATGGGTAATACACTTTTCCCCCAAACATGGTTGAACTTGGTTTTTGGAGGGGGTGTTAGCCTTCGATTTTCGGACAAATTGATCCTGACTCGACGAGCTTCATTTATATGAGTATTAGCCTTATATTTTTAACATTGTTCATATCCAAGATCTTTTAGTTGGTATTAGACTACAAATTTATGGGTAATACACTTTTCTCCCAAACATGGTTGAACTTGGTTTTTGGAGGGGGTGTTAGCCTTGGATTTTTGGACAAATTGATCCTGACTCGACGAGCCCCATTTAAATGAGTATTAGCCTTATATTTCTAAACTTGTTCATATCCAAGACCCTTTAGTTGGTATTACACTTCAAATTTATGGGTAATACACTTTTCCCCCAAACATGGTTGAACTTGGTTTTTGGAGGGGGTGTTAGCCTTGGATTTTCGGACAAATTGATCCTGACTCGACGATTCCCATTTAAATGAGTATTAGCCTTATATTTCTAAACTTGTTCATATACAAGACCCTTTAGTTGGTATTAGACTTCAAATTTATGGGTAATACACTTTTCCCCCAAACATGGTTGAACTTGGTTTTTGGAGGGGGTGTTAGCCTTGGATTTTCGGACAAATTGATCCTGACTCGACGAGCCCCATTTAAATGAGTATTAGCCTTATATTTCTAAACTTGTTCATATCCAAGACCCTTTAGTTGGTATTATACTTCAAATTTATCGGTAATACACTTTTCTCCCAAACATGGTTGAACTTGGTTTTTGGAGGGGTGTTAGCCTTCGATTTTCGGACAAATTGATCCTGACTCGACGAGCCCCATTTAAATGAGTATTTGCCTTATATTTCTAACCTTGTTCATATACAAGAGCGTTTAGTTGGTATTAGACTTTAAAATTATGGGTAATACACTTTTCTTCCAAACATGGTTGAACTTGGTTTTTGGAGGGGGTGTTAGCCTTGGATTTTCGGTCAAATTGATCCTGACTCGACGAGCCCCATTTAAATGAGTATTAGCCTTATATTTCTAACCTTGTTCATATCCAAGACCCTTTAGTTGGTATTAGACTTCAAATTTATGGGTAATACACTTTTCTCCCAAACATGGTTGGACTTGGTTTTTGGAGGGGTGTTAGCCTTGGATTTTCGGTCAAATTGATCCTAAGTCGACGAGCCCCATTTAAATGAGTATTAGCCTTATATTTCTAACCTTGTTCATATCAAAGACCCTTTAGTTGGTATTAGACTTCAAATTTATGGGTAATACACTTTTCCCCCAAACATGGTTGAACTTGGTTTTTGGAGAGGGTGTTAGCCTTGGATTTTCGGACAAATTGATCCTGACTCGACGAGCCCCATTTAAATTAGTATTAGCCTTATATTTCTAACCTTGTTCATATCCAAGAGCTTTTAGTTGGTATTAGACTACAAATTTATGGGTAATACACTTTTCTCCCAAACATGGTTGAACTTGGTTTTTGGAGGGGTGTTAGCCTTGGATTTTCGGACAAATTGATCCTGACTCGACGAGCCCCATTTAAATGAGTATTAGCCTTATATTTCTAACATTGTTCATATACAAGAGCTTTTAGTTGGTATTAGACTTCAAAATTATGGGTAATACACTTTTCTCCCAAACATGATTGAACTTGGTTTTTGGAGGGGGTGTTAGCCTTGGATTTTCGGACAAATTGATCCTGACTCGACAAACCCCATTTAAATTAGTATTAGCCTTATATTTCTAACCTTGTTCATATCCAAGATCTTTTAGTTGGTATTAGACTACAAATTTATGGGTAATACACTTTTCTCCCAAACATGGTTGGACTTGGTTTTTGGAGGGGGTGTTAGCCTTGGATTTTCGGTCAAATTGATCCTGAGTCGACGAGCCCCATTTAAATGAGTATTAGCCTTATATTTCTAACCTTGTTCATATCAAAGACCCTTTAGTTGGTATTAGACTTAAAATTTATGGGTAATACACTTTTCCCCCAAACATGGTTGAACTTGGTTTTTGGAGGGGGTGTTAGCCTTGGATTTTCGGACAAATTGATCCCGACTCGACTGAGCCCCCATTTAAATTAGTATTAGCCTTATATTTCTAACCTTGTTCATATCCAAGAGCTTTTAGTTGGTATTAGACTACAAATTTATGGGTAATACACTTTTCTCCCAAACATGGTTGGACTTGGTTTTTGGAGGGGGTGTTAGCCTTGGATTTTCGGTCAATTTGATCCTGACTCGACGAGCCCCATTTAAATGAGTATTATCCTTATATTTCTAACCTTGTTCATATCAAAGACCCTTTAGTTGGTATTAGACTTCAATTTTATGGGTAATACACTTTTCCCCCAAACATGGTTGAACTTGGTTTTTGGAGGGGTGTTAGCCTTCGATTTTCGGACAAATTGATCCTGACTCGACGAGCCCCATTTAAATGAGTATTTGCCTTATATTTCTAACCTTGTTCATATCCAAGAGCTTTTAGTTGGTATTAGACTTCAAAATTATGGGTAATACACTTTTCTCCCAAACATGGTTGAACTTGGTTTTTGGAGGGGGTGTTAGCCTTGGATTTTCGGTCAAATTGATCCTGAGTCGACGAGCCCCATTTAAATGAGTATTAGCATTATATTTCTAACCTTGTTCATATCCTAGACCCTTTAGTTGGTATTAGACTTCAAATTTATGGGTAATACACTTTTCCCCCAAACATGGTTGAACTTGGTTTTTGGAGGGGGTGTTAGCCATGGATTGTCGGACAAATTGATCCTGACTCGACGAGCCCCATTTAAATGAGTATTAGCCTTATATTTCTAAACTTGTTCATATCCAAGACCCTTTAGTTGGTATTAGACTTCAAATTTATGGGTAATACACTTTTCCCCCAAACATGGTTGAACTTGGTTTTTGGAGGGGTGTTAGCCTTGGATTTTCGGACAAATTGATCCCCGACTCGACGAACCCCATTTAAATGAGTATTAGCCTTATATTTCTAAACTTGTTCATATCCAAGACCATTTAGTTGGTATTAGACTTCAAATTTATCGGTAATACACTTTTCTCCCAAACATGGTTGAACTTGGTTTTTGGAGGGGTGTTAGCCTTCGATTTTCGGACAAATTGATCCTGACTCGACGAGCCCCATTTAAATGAGTATTTGCCTTATATTTATAACCTTGTTCATATCCAAGAGCGTTTAGTTGGTATTAGACTTCAAAATTATGGGTAATACACTTTTCTCCCAAACATGGTTGAACTTGGTTTTTGGAGGGGGTGTTAGCCTTGGATTTTCGGTCAAATTGATCCTGACTCGACGAGCCCCATTTAAATGAGTATTAGCCTTATATTTCTAACCTTGTTCATATCCAAGACGCTTTAGTTGGTATTAGACTTCAAATTTATGGGTAATACACTTTTCCCCCAAACATGGTTGAACTTGGTTTTTGGAGGGGTGTTAGCCTTGGATTTTCGGACAAATTGATCCCCGACTCGACGAGCCCCATTTAAATGAGTATTTTCCTTATATTTCTAACCTTGTTCATATCCAAGAGTTTTTTAGTTGGTATTAGACTACAAATTTATGGGTAATACACTTTTCTCCCAAACATTGTTGAACTTGGTTTTTAGAGGGGTGTTAGCCTTCGATTTTCGGACAAATTGATCCTGACTCGACGAGCTTCATTTATATGAGTATTAGCCTTATATTTTTAACATTGTTCATATACAAGAGCTTTCAGTTGGTATTAGACTTCAAATTTATGGGTAATACACTTTTCTCCCAAACATGGTTGAACTTGGTTTTTGGAGGGGGTGTTTGCCTTGGATTTTCGGTCAATTTGATCCTGACTCGACGAGCCCCATTTAAATGAGTATTAGCCTTATATTTCTAACCTTGTTCATATAAAAGACCCTTTAGTTGGTATTAGACTTCATTTTTATGGGTAATACACTTTTCCCCTAAACATGGTTGAACTTGGTTTTTGGAGGGTTGTTAGCCTTGGATTTTCGGTCAAATTGATCCTGACTCGACGAGCTCCATTTAAATGAGTATTTTCCTTATATTTCTAACCTTGTTCATATCCAAGAGATTTTAGTTGGTATTAGACTTCAAAATTATGGGTAATACACTTTTCTGCCAAACATGGTTGAACTTGGTTTTTGGAGGGGGTGTTAGCCTTGGATTTTCGGTCAAATTGATCCTGAGTCGACGAGCCCCATTAAAATGAGTATTAGCCTTATATTTCTAACCTTGTTCATATACAAGACCCTTTAGTTGGTATTAGACTTCAAATTTATGGGTAATACACTTTTCCCCCCAAACATGGTTGAACTTGGTTTTTGGAGGGAGTCGTTAGCCTTGGATTTTCTGACAAATTGATCCCGACTCGACGAGCCCCCATTTAAATTCGTATTAGCCTTATATTTCTAAACTTGTTCATATCCAAGACCCTTTAGTTGGTATTAGACTTCAAATTTATCGGTAATACGCTTTTCTCCCAAACATGGTTAAACTTGGTTTTTGGAGGGGTGTTAGCCTTCGATTTTCTGGACAAATTGATCCCGACTCGACGAGCCCCATTTAATTGAGTATTTGCCTTATATTTCTAACCTTGTTCATATCCAAGAGCGTTTAGTTGGTATTAGACTTCAAATTTATGGGTAATACACTTTTCCCCCAAACATGGTTGAACTTGGTTTTTGGAGGGGGTGTTAGCCTTGGATTTTCGGACAAATTGATCCTGACTCGACGAGCCCCATTTAAATGAGTATTAGCCTTATATTTCTAACCTTGTTCATATACAAGACCCTTTAGTTGGTATTAGACTTCAAATTTATGGGTAATACACTTTTCCCCCAAACATGGTTGAACTTGGTTTTTGGAGGGGGTGTTAGCCTTGGATTTTCTGGACAAATTGATCCCCGACTCGACGAGCCCCATTTAAATTCGTATTAGCCTTATATTTCTAAACTTGTTCATATCCAAGACCCTTTAGTTGGTATTAGACTTCAAATTTATGGGTAATACACTTTTCCCCCAAACATGGTTGAACTTGGTTTTTGGAGGGGGTGTTAGCCTTGGATTTTCGGTCAAATTGATCCTGAGTCGACGAGCCCCATTTAAATGAGTATTAACCTTATATTTCTAACCTTGTTTATATACAAGACCCTTTAGTTGGTATTAGACTTCAAATTTATGGGTAATACACTTTTCCCCCAAACATGGTTGAACTTGGTTTTTGGAGGGGGTGTTAGCCTTGGATTTTCGGACAAATTGATCCTGACTCGACGAGCCCCATTTAAATGCGTATTAGCCTTATATTTCTAAACTTGTTCATATCCAAGACCCTTTAGTTGGTATTAGACTTCAAATTTATGGGTAATACACTTTTCCCCCAAACATGGTTGAACTTGGTTTTTGGAGGGGGTGTTAGCCTTGGATTTTCGGACAAATTGATCCTGACTCGACGAGCCCCATTTAAATGAGTATTTGCCTTATATTTATAACCTTGTTCATATCCAAGAGCTTTTAGTTGGTATTAGACTTCAAATATATGGGTAATACACTTTTCTCCCAAACATGGTTGAACTTGGTTTTTGGAGGGGGTGTTAGCCTTGGATTTTCGGTCAAATTGATCCTGACTCGACGAGCCCCATTTAAATGAGTATTAGCCTTATATTTCTAACCTTGTTCATATCCAAGACCCTTTATTTTGTATTAGACTTCAAATTTATGGGTAATACACGTTTCCCCCAAACATGGTTGAACTTGGTTTTTGGAGGGGGTGTTAGCCTTGGATTTTCGGTCAAATTGATCCTGACTCACCGAGACCCATTTAAATGAGTATTAGCCTTATATTTCTAACCTTGTTCATATCCAAGACCCTTTAGTTTGTATTAGACTTTAAATTTATGGGTAATACACTTTTCCCCCAAACATGGTTGAACTTGGTTTTTGGAGGGGTGTTAGCCTTGGATTTTCGGACAAATTGATCCTGACTCGACGAGCCCCATTTAAATGAGTATTTTCCTTATATTTCTAACCTTGTTCATATCCAAGAGTTTTTAGTTGGTATTAGACTACAAATTTATGGGTAATACACTTTTCTCCCAAACATTGTTGAACTTGGTTTTTAGAGGGGTGTTAGCCTTCGATTTTCGGACAAATTGATCCTGACTCGACGAGCTTCATTTATATGAGTATTAGCCTTATATTTTTAACATTGTTCATATACAAGAGCTTTCAGTTGGTATTAGACTTCAAATTTATGGGTAATACACTTTTCTCCCAAACATGGTTGAACTTGGTTTTTGGAGGGGGTGTTTGCCTTGGATTTTCGGTCAATTTGATCCTGACTCGACGAGCCCCATTTAAATGAGTATTAGCCTTATATTTCTAACCTTGTTCATATCAAAGACCATTTAGTTGGTATTAGACTTCATTTTTATGGGTAATACACTTTTCCCCTAAACATGGTTGAACTTGGTTTTTGGAGGGGTGTTAGCCTTGGATTTTCGGTCAAATTGATCCTGACTCGACGAGCTCCATTTAAATGAGTATTTGCCTTATATTTCTAACCTTGTTCATATCCAAGAGATTTTAGTTGGTATTAGACTTCAAAATTATGGGTAATACACTTTTCTGCCAAACATGGTTGAACTTGGTTTTTGGAGGGGGTGTTAGCCTTGGATTTTCGGTCAAATTGATCCTGAGTCGACGAGCCCCATTTAAATGAGTATTAGCCTTATATTTCTAACCTTGTTCATATACAAGACCCTTTAGTTGGTATTAGACTTCAAATTTATGGGTAATACACTTTTCCCCCAAACATGGTTGAACTTGGTTTTTGGAGGGGGTGTTAGCCTTGGATTTTCGGACAAATTGATCCTGACTCGACGAGCCCCATTTAAATGAGTATTTGCCTTATATTTCTAACCTTGTTCATATCCAAGAGCGTTTAGTTGGTATTAGACTTCAAATTTATGGGTAATACACTTTTCCCCCAAACATGGTTGAACTTGGTTTTTGGAGGGGGTGTTAGCCTTGGATTTTCGGACAAATTGATCCTGACTCGACGAGCCCCATTTAAATGAGTATTAGCCTTATATTTCTAACCTTGTTCATATACAAGACCCTTTAGTTGGTATTAGACTTCAAATTTATGGGTAATACACTTTTCCCCCAAACATGGTTGAACTTGGTTTTTGGAGGGGTGTTAGCCTTGGATTTTCGGACAAATTGATCCTGACTCGACGAGCCCCATTTAAATTCGTATTAGCCTTATATTTCTAAACTTGTTCATATCCAAGACCCTTTAGTTGGTATTAGACTTCAAATTTATGGGTAATACACTTTTCCCCCAAACATGGTTGAACTTGGTTTTTGGAGGGGGTGTTAGCCTTGGATTTTCGGTCAAATTTATCCTTAGTCGACGAGCCCCATTTAAATGAGTATTAACCTTATATTTCTAACCTTGTTCATATACAAGACCATTTAGTTGGTATTAGACTTCAAATTTATGGGTAATACACTTTTACCCTAAACATGGTTGAACTTGGTTTTTGGAGGGGGTGTTAGCCTTGGATTTTCGGACAAATTGATCCTGACTCGACGAGCCCCATTTAAATGCGTATTAGCCTTATATTTCTAAACTTGTTCATATACAAGACCCTTTAGTTGGTATTAGACTTCAAATTTATGGGTAATACACTTTTCCCCCAAACATGGTTGAACTTGGTTTTTGGAGGGGGTGTTAGCCTTGGATTTTCGGACAAATTGATCCTGACTCGACGAGCCCCATTTAAATGAGTATTTGCCTTATATTTCTAACCTTGTTCATATCCAAGAGCTTTTAGTTGGTATTAGACTTCAAATTTATGGGTAATACACTTTTCTCCCAAACATGGTTGAACTTGGTTTTTGGAGGGGGTGTTAGCCTTGGATTTTCGGTCAAATTGATACTGACTCGACGAGCCCCATTTAAATGAGTATTAGCCTTATATTTCTAACCTTGTTCATATCCAAGACCCTTTAGTTTGTATTAGACTTCAAATTTATGGGTAATACACGTTTCCCCCAAACATGGTTGAACTTGGTTTTTGGAGGGGGTGTTAGCCTTGGATTTTCGGTCAAATTGATCCTGACTCACCGAGACCCATTTAAATGAGTATTAGCCTTATATTTCTAACCTTGTTCATATCCAAGACCCTTTAGTTTGTATTAGACTTCAAATTTATGGGTAATACACGTTTCCCCCAAACATGGTTGAACTTGGTTTTTGGAGGGGGTGTTAGCCTTGGATTTTCGGTCAAATTGATCCTGACTCGACGAGACCCATTTAAATGAGTATTAGCCTTATATTTCTAACCTTTTTCATATCAAAGACCCTTTAGTTGGTATTAGACTTCAAATTTATGGGTAATACAGTTTTCCCCCAAACATGGTTGAACTTGGTTTTTGGAGGGGGTGTTAGCCTTGGATTTTCGGTCAATTTGATCCTGACTCGACGAGCCCCATTTAAATGAGTATTAGCCTTATATTTCTAACCTTGTTCATATCCAAGAGCTTTTATTTGGTATTAGACTTCAAAATTATGGGTAATACACTTTTCTCCCAAACATGGTTGAACTTGGTTTTTGGAGGGGGTGTTAGCCTTGGATTTTCGGTCAAATTGATCCTGATTCGACGAGCCCCATTTAAATGAGTATTAGCCTTATATTTCTAACCTTGTTCATATCCAAGAGCTTTTAGTTGGTATTAGACCTCAAATTTATGGGTAATACACTTTTCCCCCCAAACATGGTTGAACTTGGTTTTTGGAGGGGTGTTAGCCTTCGATTTTCTGGACAAATTGATCCCCGACTCGACGAGCCCCATTTAAATGAGTATTAGCCTTATATTTCTAAATTTTTTCATATCCAAGAGCTTTTAGTTGGTATTAGACTTCAAAATTATGGGTAATACACTTTTCTCTCAAACATGGTTGAACTTGGTTTTTGGAGGGGGTGTTAGCCTTGGATTTTCGGACAAATTGATCCTGACTCGACGAGCCCCATTTAAATTCGTATTAGCCTTATATTTCTAAACTTGTTCATATCCAAGACCCTTTATTTGGTATTAGACTTCAAATTTATGGGTAATACACTTTTCCCCCAAACATGGTTGAACTTGGTTTTTGGAGGGGGTGTTAGCCTTGGATTTTCGGACAAATTGATCCTGACTCGACGAGCCCCATTTAAATGAGTATTAGCCTTATATTTCTAAACTTGTTCATATCCAAGACCCTTTAGTTGGTATTAGACTTCAAATTTATCGGTAATACAGTTTTCTCCCAAACATGGTTAAACTTGGTTTTTGGAGGGGTGTTAGCCTTCGATTTTCGGACAAATTGATCCTGACTCGACGAGCCCCATTTAAATGAGTATTTGCCTTATATTTCTAACCTTGTTCATATCCAAGAGCGTTTAGTTGGTATTAGACTTCAAATTTATGGGTAATACACTTTTCCCCCAAACATGGTTGAACTTGGTTTTTGGAGGGGGTGTTAGCCTTGGATTTTCGGACAAATTGATCCTGACTCGACGAGCCCCATTTAAATGAGTATTAGCCTTATATTTCTAACCTTGTTCATATACAAGACCCTTTAGTTGGTATTAGACTTCAAATTTATGGGTAATACACTTTTCCCCCAAACATGGTTGAACTTGGTTTTTGGAGGGGGTGTTAGCCTTGGATTTTCGGACAAATTGATCCTGACTCGACGAGCCCCATTTAAATTCGTATTAGCCTTATATTTCTAAACTTGTTCATATCCAAGACCCTTTAGTTGGTATTAGACTTCAAATTTATGGGTAATACACTTTTCCCCCAAACATGGTTGAACTTGGTTTTTGGAGGGGGTGTTAGCCTTGGATTTTCGGTCAAATTGATCCTTAGTCGACGAGCCCCATTTAAATGAGTATTAACCTTATATTTCTAACCTTGTTCATATACAAGACCATTTAGTTGGTATTAGACTTCAAATTTATGGGTAATACACTTTTACCCCAAACATGGTTGAACTTGGTTTTTGGAGGGGGTGTTAGCCTTGGATTTTCGGACAAATTGATCCTGACTCGACGAGCCCCATTTAAATGCGTATTAGCCTTATATTTCTAAACTTGTTCATATACAAGACCCTTTAGTTGGTATTAGACTTCAAATTTATGGGTAATACACTTTTCCCCCAAACATGGTTGAACTTGGTTTTTGGAGGGGGTGTTAGCCTTGGATTTTCGGACAAATTGATCCTGACTCGACGAGCCCCATTTAAATGAGTATTTGCCTTTTATTTCTAACCTTGTTCATATCCAAGAGCTTTTAGTTGGTATTAGACTTCAAATTTATGGGTAATACACTTTTCTCCCAAACATGGTTGAACTTGGTTTTTGGAGGGGGTGTTAGCCTTGGATTTTCGGTCAAATTGATCCTGACTCGACGAGCCCCATTTAAATGAGTATTAGCCTTATATTTCTAACCTTGTTCATATCCAAGACCCTTTAGTTTGTATTAGACTTCAAATTTATGGGTAATACACGTTTTCCCCAAACATGGTTGAACTTGGTTTTTGGAGGGGGTGTTAGCCTTGGATTTTCGGTCAAATTGATCCTGACTCACCGAGACCCATTTAAATGAGTATTAGCCTTATATTTCTAACCTTGTTCATATCCAAGACCCTTTAGTTTGTATTAGACTTCAAATTTATGGGTAATACACGTTTCCCCAAACATGGTTGAACTTGGTTTTTGGAGGGGTGTTAGCCTTGGATTTTCGGTCAAATTGATCCCCGACTCGACGAGACCCATTTAAATGAGTATTAGCCTTATATTTCTAACCTTGTTCATATCAAAGACCCTTTAGTTGGTATTAGACTTCAAATTTATGGGTAATACTGTTTTCCCCCAAACATGGTTGAACTTGGTTTTTTGGAGGGGTGTTAGCCTTGGATTTTCGGTCAATTTGATCCTGACTCGACGAGCCCCATTTAAATGAGTATTAGCCTTATATTTCTAACCTTGTTCATATCCAAGAGCTTTTATTTGGTATTAGACTTCAAAATTATGGGTAATACACTTTTCTCCCAAACATGGTTGAACTTGGTTTTTGGAGGGGGTGTTAGCCTTGGATTTTCGGTCAAATTGATCCTGATTCGACGAGCCCCATTTAAATGAGTATTAGCCTTATATTTCTAACCTTGTTCATATCCAAGAGCTTTTAGTTGGTATTAGACTTCAAATTTATGGGTAATACACTTTTCCCCCAAACATGGTTGAACTTGGTTTTTGGAGGGGGTGTTAGCCTTCGATTTTCGGACAAATTGATCCTGACTCGACGAGCCCCATTTAAATGAGTATTAGCCTTTCTATTTCTAAATTTGTTCATATCCAAGAGCTTTTAGTTGGTATTAGACTTCAAAATTATGGGTAATACACTTTTCTCTCAAACATGGTTGAACTTGGTTTTTGGAGGGGGTGTTAGCCTTGGATTTTCGGACAAATTGATCCTGACTCGACGAGCCCCATTTAAATTCGTATTAGCCTTATATTTCTAAACTTGTTCATATCCAAGACCCTTTAGTTGGTATTAGACTTCAAATTTATGGGTAATACACTTTTCCCCCAAACATGGTTGAACTTGGTTTTTGGAGGGGGTGTTAGCCTTGGATTTTCGGACAAATTGATCCCGACTCGACGAGCCCCCATTTAAATGAGTATTAGCCTTATATTTCTAAACTTGTTCATATCCAAGACCCTTTAGTTGGTATTAGACTTCAAATTTATCGGTAATACAGTTTTCTCCCAAACATGGTTAAACTTGGTTTTTGGAGGGGTGTTAGCCTTCGATTTTCGGACAAATTGATCCCGACTCGACGAGCCCCCATTTAAATGAGTATTTGCCTTATATTTCTAACCTTGTTCATATCCAAGAGCGTTTAGTTGGTATTAGACTTCAAATTTATGGGTAATACACTTTTCCCCCAAACATGGTTGAACTTGGTTTTTTGGAGGGGTGTTAGCCTTGGATTTTCGGACAAATTGATCCCCGACTCGACGAGCCCCATTTAAATGAGTATTAGCCTTATATTTCTAACCTTGTTCATATACAAGACCCTTTAGTTGGTATTAGACTTCAAATTTATGGGTAATACACTTTTCCCCCAAGCATGGTTGAACTTGGTTTTTTGAGGGGGTGTTAGCCTTGGATATTCGGACAAATTGATCCTGACTCGACGAGCCCCATTTAAATGAGTATTTGCCTTATATTTCTAACCTTGTTCATATCCAAGAGCTTTTAGTTGGTATTAGACTTCAAATTTATGGGTAATACACTTTTCTCCCAAACATGGTTGAACTTGGTTTTTGGAGGGGGTGTTAGCCTTGGATTTTCGGTCAAATTGATCCTGACTCGACGAGCCCCATTTAAATGAGTATTAGCCTTATATTTCTAACCTTGTTCATATCCAAGACCCTTTAGTTTGTATTAGACTTCAAATTTATGGGTAATACACGTTTCCCCCAAACATGGTTGAACTTGGTTTTTGGAGGGGGTGTTAGCCTTGGATTTTCGGTCAAATTGATCCTGACTCACCGAGACCCATTTAAATGAGTATTAGCCTTATATTTCTAACCTTGTTCATATCCAAGACCCTTTAGTTTGTATTAGACTTCAAATTTATGGGTAATACACGTTTCCCCCAAACATGGTTGAACTTGGTTTTTGGAGGGGGTGTTAGCCTTGGATTTTCGGTCAAATTGATCCTGACTCACCGAGACCCATTTAAATGAGTATTAGCCTTATATTTCTAACCTTGTTCATATCCAATACCCTTTAGTTTGTATTAGACTTCAAATTTATGGGTAATACACGTTTCCCCCAAACATGGTTGAACTTGGTTTTTGGAGGGGGTGTTAGCCTTGGATTTTCGGTCAATTTGATCCTGACTCGACGAGCCCCATTTAAATGAGTATTAGCCTTATATTTCTAACCTTGTTCATATCCAAGAGCTTTTATTTGGTATTAGACTTCAAAATTATGGGTAATACACTTTTCTCCCAAACATGGTTGAACTTGGTTTTTGGAGGGGGTGTTAGCCTTGGATTTTCGGTCAAATTGATCCTGATTCGACGAGCCCCATTTAAATGAGTATTAGCCTTATATTTCTAACCCTGTTCATATCCAAGAGCTTTTAGTTGGTATTAGACTTCAAATTTATGGGTAATACACTTTTCCCCCAAACATGGTTGAACTTGGTTTTTGGAGGGGGTGTTAGCCTTCGATTTTCGGACAAATTGATCCTGACTCGACGAGCCCCATTTAAATGAGTATTAGCCTTTCTATTTCTAAATTTGTTCATATCCAAGAGCTTTTAGTTGGTATTAGACTTCAAAATTATGGGTAATACACTTTTCTCTCAAACATGGTTGAACTTGGTTTTTGGAGGGGGTGTTAGCCTTGGATTTTTCGGACAAATTGATCCCCGACTCGACGAGCCCCATTTAAATTCGTATTAGCCTTATATTTCTAAACTTGTTCATATCCAAGACCCTTTAGTTGGTATTAGACTTCAAATTTATGGGTAATACACTTTTCCCCCCAAACATGGTTGAACTTGGTTTTTGGAGGGGGTGTTAGCCTTGGATTTTCTGGACAAATTGATCCCGACTCGACGAGCCCCCATTTAAATGAGTATTAGCCTTATATTTCTAAACTTGTTCATATCCAAGACCCTTTAGTTGGTATTAGACTTCAAATTTATCGGTAATACAGTTTTCTCCCAAACATGGTTAAACTTGGTTTTTGGAGGGGTATTAGCCTTCGATTTTCGGACAAATTGATCCTGACTCGACGAGCCCCATTTAAATGAGTATTAGCCTTTTATTTCTAACGTTGTTCATATCAAAGACCCTTTAGTTGGTATTAGACTTAAAATTTATGGGTAATACACTTTTCCCCCAAACATGGTTGAACTTGGTTTTTGGAGGGGTGTTAGCCTTGGATTTTCGGTCAAATTGATCCTGACTCGACGAGCCCCATTTAAATTACTATTAGCCTTATATTTCTAACCTTGTTCATATCAAAGACCCTTTAGTTGGTATTAGACTTCAAATTTATGGGTAATACACTTTTCTCCCAAACATGGTTGAACTTGGTTTTTGGAGGGGTGTTAGCCTTGGATTTTCGGTCAAATTGATCCTGACTCGACGAGCCCCATTCAAATCAGTATTTGCCTTATATTTCTAACCTTGTTCATATCCAAGAGCTTTTAGTTGGTATTAGACTTCAAATTTATGGGTAATACACTTTTCCCCCAAACATGGTTGAACTTGGTTTTTGGAGGGGGTGTTAGCCTTGGATTTTCGGACAAATTGATCCTGACTCGACGAGGCCCATTTAAATTAGTATTAGCCTTATATTTCTAACCTTGTTCATATCCAAGAGCTTTTAGTTGGTATTAGACTACAAATTTATGGGTAATACACTTTTCTCCCAAACATGGTTGAACTTGGTTTTTGGAGGGGGTGTTAGCCTTGGATTTTCGGACAAATTGATCCTGACTCGACGAGCCCCATTTAAATGAGTATTAGCCTTATATTTCTAAACTTGTTCATATCCAAGACCCTTTAGTTGGTATTAGACTTCGAATTTATGGGTAATACACTTTTCCCCCAAACATGGTTGAACTTGGTTTTTGGAGGGGGTGTTAGCCTTGGATTTTCGGTCAAATTGATCCTGACTCGACGAGCCCCATTTAAATGAGTATTAGCCTTTTATTTCTAATGTTGTTCATATCAAAGACCCTTTAGTTGGTATTAGACTTAAAATTTATGGGTAATACACTTTTCCCCCAAACATGGTTGAACTTGGTTTTTGGAGGGGTGTTAGCCTTGGATTTTCGGTCAAATTGATCCTGACTCGACGAGCCCCATTTAAATTACTATTAGCCTTATATTTCTAACCTTGTTCATATCAAAGACCCTTTAGTTGGTATTAGACTTCAAATTTATGGGTAATACACTTTTCTCCCAAACATGGTTGAACTTGGTTTTTGGAGGGGTGTTAGCCTTGGATTTTCGGTCAAATTGATCCTGACTCGACGAGCCCCATTCAAATCGGTATTTGCCTTATATTTCTAACCTTGTTCATATCCAAGAGCTTTTAGTTGGTATTAGACTTCAAATTTATGGGTAATACACTTTTCCCCCAAACGTGGTTGAACTTGGTTTTTGGAGGGGGTGTTAGCCTTGGATTTTCGGACAAATTGATCCTGACTCGACGAGGCCCATTTAAATTAGTATTAGCCTTATATTTCTAACCTTGTTCATATCCAAGAGCTTTTAGTTGGTATTAGACTACAAATTTATGGGTAATACACTTTTCTCCCAAACATGGTTGAACTTGGTTTTTGGAGGGGGTGTTAGCCTTGGATTTTCGGACAAATTGATCCTGACTCGACGAGCCCCATTTAAATGAGTATTAGCCTTATATTTCTAACTTCGTTCATATCCAAGAGCTTTTAGTTGGTATTAAACTTCAAATTTATGGGTAATACACTTTTCACCCAAACATGGTTAAACTTGGTTTTCGGAGGGGGTGTTAGCCTTGGATTTTCGGACAAATTGATCCTGACTCGACGAGCCCCATTTAAATACGTATTAGCCTTATATTTCTAACCTTGTTCATATCCAAGACCCTTTAGTTGGTATTAGACTTCAAATTTATGGGTAATACACTTTTCCCCCAAACATGGTTGAACTTGGTTTTTGGAGGGGGTGTTAGCCTTGGATTTTCAGACAAATTGATCCTGACTCGACGAGCCGCATTTAAATTAGTATTAGCCTTATATTTCTGACCTTGTTCATATCCAAGAGCTTTTAGTTGGAATTAGACTTCAAATTTATGGGTAATACACTTTTCTCCCAAACATGGTTGAACTTGGTTTTTGGAGGGGGTGTTAGCCTTGGATTTTCGGACAAATTGATCCCGACTCGACGAGCCCCATTTAAATGAGTATTAGCCTTTTATTTCTAACGTTGTTCATATCAAAGACCCTTTAGTTGGTATTAGACTTCAATTTTATGGGTAATACACTTTTCTCCCAAACATGGTTGAACTTGGTTTTTGGAGGGGTGTTAGCCTTGGATTTTCGGTCAAATTGATCCTGACTCGACGAGCCCCATTTAAATGAGTATTTGCCGTATATTTCTAACCTTGTTCATATCCAAGAGCTTTTAGTTGGTATTAGACTTAAAAAATTATGGGTAATACACTTTTCTCGTAAACATGGTTGAACTTGGTTTTTGGAGGGGGTGTTAGCCTTGGATTTTCGGTCAAATTGATCCTGAGTCGACGAGCCCCATTTAAATGAGTATTAGCCTTATATTTCTAACCTTGTTCATATCCAAGACCCTTTAGTTGGTATTAGACTTCAAATTTATGGGTAATACACTTTTCCCCCCAAACATGGTTGAACTTGGTTTTTGGAGGGGTGTTAGCCTTGGATTTTCGGACAAATTGATCCCGACTCGACGAGCCCCATTTAAATGAGTATTAGCCTTATATTTCCAAGCTTGTTCATATCCAAGAGCTTTTAGTTGGTATTAGACTACAAATTTATGGGTAATACACTTTTCTCCCAAACATGGTTGAACTTGGTTTTTGGAGGGGTGTTAGCGTTCGATTTTCGGACAAATTGATCCTGACTCGACGAGCCCCATTTATATGAGTATTAGCCTTATATTTTTTACATTGTTCATATAAAACTGCTTTTAGTTGGTATTAGACTTCAAATTTATGGGTAATACACTTTTCTCCCAAACATGGTTGAACTTGGTTTTTGGAGGGGGTGTTAGCCTTGGATTTTCGGTCAAATTGATCCTGACTCGACGAGCCCCATTTAAATGAGTATTAGCCTTATATTTCTAACTTCGTTCATATCCAAGAGCTTTTAGTTGGTATTAAACTTCAAATTTATGGGTAATACACTTTTCACCCAAACATGGTTGAACTTGGTTTTTGGAGGGGGTGTTAGCCTTGGATTTTCGGACAAATTGATCCTGACTCGACGAGCCCCATTTAAATACGTATTAGCCTTATATTTCTAACCTTGTTCATATCCAAGACCCTTTAGTTGGTATTAGACTTCAAATTTATGGGTAATACACTTTTCCCCCAAACATGGTTGAACTTGGTTTTTGGAGGGGGTGTTAGCCTTGGATTTTCAGACAAATTGATCCTGACTCGACGAGCCCCATTTAAATGAGTATTAGCCTTTTATTTCTAACGTTGTTCATATCAAAGACCCTTTAGTTGGTATTAGACTTCAATTTTATGGGTAATACACTTTTCTCCCAAACATGGTTGAACTTGGTTTTTGGAGGGGTGTTAGCCTTGGATTTTCGGACAAATTGATCCTGACTCGACGAGCCCCATTTAAATGAGTATTAGCCTTTTATTTCTAACGTTGTTCATATCAAAGACCCTTTAGTTGGTATTAGACTTCAATTTTATGGGTAATACACTTTTCTCCCAAACATGGTTGAACTTGGTTTTTTGGAGGGGTGTTAGCCTTGGATTTTCGGTCAAATTGATCCTGACTCGACGAGCCCCATTTAAATGAGTATTTGCCGTATATTTCTAACCTTGTTCATATCCAAGAGCTTTTAGTTGGTATTAGACTTAAAAATTATGGGTAATACACTTTTCTCGCAAACATGGTTGAACTTGGTTTTTGGAGGGGGTGTTAGCCTTGGATTTTCGGTCAAATTGATCCTGAGTCGACGAGCCCCATTTAAATGAGTATTAGCCTTATATTTCTAACCTTGTTCATATCCAAGACCCTTTAGTTGGTATTAGACTTCAAATTTATGGGTAATACACTTTTCCCCCAAACATGGTTGAACTTGGTTTTTGGAGGGGGTGTTAGCCTTGGATTTTCGGACAAATTGATCCTGACTCGACGAGCCCCATTTAAATGAGTATTAGCCTTATATTTCCAAGCTTGTTCATATCCAAGAGCTTTTAGTTGGTATTAGACTACAAATTTATGGGTAATACACTTTTCTCCCAAACATGGTTGAACTTGGTTTTTGGAGGGGTGTTAGCGTTCGATTTTCGGACAAATTGATCCTGACTCGACGAGCCCCATTTATATGAGTATTAGCCTTATATTTTTTACATTGTTCATATAAAACTGCTTTTAGTTGGTATTAGACTTCAAATTTATGGGTAATACACTTTTCTCCCAAACATGGTTGAACTTGGTTTTTGGAGGGGGTGTTAGCCTTGGATTTTCGGTCAAATTGATCCTGACTCGACGAGCCCCATTTAAATGAGTATTAGCCTTATATTTCTAACTTCGTTCATATCCAAGAGCTTTTAGTTGGTATTAAACTTCAAATTTATGGGTAATACACTTTTCACCCAAACATGGTTGAACTTGTTTTTTGGAGGGGGTGTTAGCCTTGGATTTTCGGACAAATTGATCCTGACTCGACGAGCCCCATTTAAATACGTATTAGCCTTATATTTCTAACCTTGTTCATATCCAAGACCCTTTAGTTGGTATTAGACTTCAAATTTATGGGTAATACACTTTTCCCCCAAACATGGTTGAACTTGGTTTTTGGAGGGGGTGTTAGCCTTGGATTTTCAGACAAATTGATCCTGACTCGACGAGCCGCATTTAAATTAGTATTAGCCTTATATTTCTGACCTTGTTCATATCCAAGAGCTTTTAGTTGGTATTAGACTTCAAATTTATGGGTAATACACTTTTCTCCCAAACATGGTTGAACTTGGTTTTTGGAGGGGGTGTTAGCCTTGGATTTTCGGACAAATTGATCCTGACTCGACGAGCCCCATTTAAATGAGTATTAGCCTTTTATTTCTAACGTTGTTCATATCAAAGACCCTTTAGTTGGTATTAGACTTCAATTTTATGGGTAATACACTTTTCTCCCAAACATGGTTGAACTTGGTTTTTGGAGGGGTGTTAGCCTTGGATTTTCGGTCAAATTGATCCTGACTCGACGAGCCCCATTCAAATCGGTATTTGCCTTATATTTCTAACCTTGTTCATATCCAAGAGCTTTTAGTTGGTATTAGACTTCAAATTTATGGGTAATACACTTTTCCCCCAAACGTGGTTGAACTTGGTTTTTGGAGGGGGTGTTAGCCTTGGATTTTCGGACAAATTGATCCTGACTCGACGAGGCCCATTTAAATTAG
This sequence comes from Salix suchowensis, assembly GCA_029030765.1. Taxonomy (NCBI): domain Eukaryota; kingdom Viridiplantae; phylum Streptophyta; class Magnoliopsida; order Malpighiales; family Salicaceae; genus Salix; species Salix suchowensis. Next base: position 1,069,200 of record JAPFFH010000011.1, on the reverse strand, counting down.
TATTAGCCTTATATTTCTAACCTTGTTCATATCCAAGACCCTTTAGTTGGTATTAGACTTCAAATTTATGGGTAATACACTTTTCCCCCAAACATGGTTGAACTTGGTTTTTGGAGGGGGTGTTAGCCTTGGATTTTCGGACAAATTGATCCTGACTCGACGAGCCCCATTTAAATGAGTATTAGCCTTATATTTCCAACCTTGTTCATATACAAGACCCTTTAGTTGGTATTAGACTTCAAATTTATGGGTAATACACTTTTCCCCCAAACATGGTTGAACTTGGTTTTTGGAGGGGTGTTAGCCTTGGATTTTCGGACAAATTGATCCTGACTCGACGAGCCCCATTTAAATGAGTATTAGCCTTATATTTCCAAGCTTGTTCATATCCAAGAGCTTTTAGTTGGTATTAGACTACAAATTTATGGGTAATACACTTTTCTCCCAAACATGGTTGAACTTGGTTTTTGGAGGGGTGTTAGCGTTCGATTTTCGGACAAATTGATCCTGACTCGACGAGCCCCCATTTATATGAGTATTAGCCTTATATTTTTTACATTGTTCATATAAAACTGCTTTTAGTTGGTATTAGACTTCAAATTTATGGGTAATACACTTTTCTCCCAAACATGGTTGAACTTGGTTTTTGGAGGGGGTGTTAGCCTTGGATTTTCGGTCAAATTGATCCTGACTCGACGAGCCCCATTTAAATGAGTATTAGCCTTATATTTCTAACTTCGTTCATATCCAAGAGCTTTTAGTTGGTATTAAACTTCAAATTTATGGGTAATACACTTTTCACCCAAACATGGTTGAACTTGGTTTTTGGAGGGGGTGTTAGCCTTGGATTTTCGGACAAATTGATCCTGACTCGACGAGCCCCATTTAAATACGTATTAGCCTTATATTTCTAACCTTGTTCATATCCAAGACCCTTTAGTTGGTATTAGACTTCAAATTTATGGGTAATACACTTTTCCCCCAAACATGGTTGAACTTGGTTTTTGGAGGGGGTGTTAGCCTTGGATTTTCAGACAAATTGATCCTGACTCGACGAGCCGCATTTAAATTAGTATTAGCCTTATATTTCTGACCTTGTTCATATCCAAGAGCTTTTAGTTGGTATTAGACTTCAAATTTATGGGTAATACACTTTTCTCCCAAACATGGTTGAACTTGGTTTTTGGAGGGGGTGTTAGCCTTGGATTTTCGGACAAATTGATCCTGACTCGACGAGCCCCATTTAAATGAGTATTAGCCTTTTATTTCTAACGTTGTTCATATCAAAGACCCTTTAGTTGGTATTAGACTTCAATTTTATGGGTAATACACTTTTCTCCCAAACATGGTTGAACTTGGTTTTTGAAGGGGTGTTAGCCTTGGATTTTCGGTCAAATTGATCCTGACTCGACGAGCCCTATTTTAATGAGTATTTGCCTTATATTTCTAACCTTGTTCATATCCAAGAGCTTTTAGTTGGTATTAGACTTAAAAATTATAGGTAATACACTTTTCTCGCAAACATGGTTGAACTTGGTTTTTGGAGGGGGTGTTAGCCTTGGATTTTCGGTCAAATTGATCCTGAGTCGACGAGCCCCATTTAAATGAGTATTAGCCTTATATTTCTAACCTTGTTCATATCCAAGACCCTTTAGTTGGTATTAGACTTCAAATTTATGGGTAATACACTTTTCCCCCAAACATGGTTGAACTTGGTTTTTGGAGGGGGTGTTAGCCTTGGATTTTCGGACAAATTGATCCTGACTCGACGAGCCCCATTTAAATGAGTATTAGCCTTATATTTCCAACCTTGTTCATATACAAGACCCTTTAGTTGGTATTAGACTTCAAATTTATGGGTAATACACTTTTCCCCCAAACATGGTTGAACTTGGTTTTTGGAGGGGGTGTTAGCCTTGGATTTTCGGTCAAATTGATCCTGACTCGACGAGCCCCATTTAAATGAGTATTAGCCTTTTATTTCTAACGTTGTTCATATCAAAGACCCTTTAGTTGGTATTAGACTTCAATTTTATGGGTAATACACTTTTCTCCCAAACATGGTTGAACTTGGTTTTTGGAGGGGGTGTTAGCCTTGGATTTTCGGTCAAATTGATCCTGAGTCGACGAGCCCCATTTAAATGAGTATTTGCCTTATATTTATCACCTTGTTCATATAAAAGATATTTTATTTGGTATTAGACTTCAAAATTATGGGTAATACACTTTTCTCCCAAACATGGTTGAACTTGGTTTTTGGAGGGGGTGTTAGCCTTGGATTTTCGGACAAATTGATCCTGACTCGACGAGCCCCATTTAAATACGTATTAGCCTTATATTTCTAACCTTGTTCATATCCAAGACCCTTTAGTTGGTATTAGACTTCAAATTTATGGGTAATACACTTTTCCCCCAAACATGGTTGAACTTGGTTTTTGGAGGGGGTGTTAGCCTTGGATTTTCAGACAAATTGATCCTGACTCGACGAGCCGCATTTAAATTAGTATTAGCCTTATATTTCTGACCTTTTTCATATCCAAGAGCTTTTAGTTGGTATTAGACTTCAAATTTATGGGTAATACACTTTTCTCCCAAACATGGTTGAACTTGGTTTTTGGAGGGGGTGTTAGCCTTGGATTTTCGGACAAATTAATCCGGACTCGACGAGCCCCATATAAATGAGTATTAGACTTATATTTCTATCCTTTTTCATATCCAAGACCTTTTAGTTGGTATTAGACTTCAAATTTATGGGTAATACACTTTTCCCCCAAACATGGTTGAACTTGGTTTTTGGAGGGGGTGTTAGCCTAGGATTTTCGGACAAATTGATCCTGACTCGACGAGCCCCTTTTAAATGAGAATTAGCCTTATATTTCTAACCTTGTTCATATCCAATCCCTTTTAGTTGGTATTAGACTTCAAATTTATGGGTAATACACTTTTCCCCCAAACATGGTTGAACTTGGTTTTTGGAGGGGGTGTTAGCCTTGGATTTTCGGACAAATTCATCCTGACTCGACGAGCCCCATTTAAATGAGTATTAGCCTTATATTTCTAACCTTGTTCATATCTAAGACCTTTTAGTTGGTATTAGACTTCAAATTTATGGGTAATACACTTTTCCCCCAAACATGGTTGAAGTTGGTTTTTGGAGGGGGTGTTAGGCTTGAATTTTCGGACAAATTGATCCTGACTCGACGAGCCCCATTTAAATAAGAATTAGCCTTAGATTTCTAACCTTGTTCATATCCAAGCCCATTTAGTTGGAATTAGACTTCAAATTTTTGGGTAATACACTTTTCCCCCAAACATGGTTGAACTTGGTTTTTGGAGGGGGTGTTAGCCTTGGATTTTCGGACAAATTAATCCGGACTCGACGAGCCCAATTTAAATGAGTATTAGCCTTATATTTCTATCCTTTTTCATATCCAAGACCTTTTAGTTGGTATTAGACTTCAAATTTATGGGTACTACACTTTTCCCCCAAACATGGTTGAAGTTGGTTTTTGGAGGGGGTGTTAGCCTTGAATTTTCGGACAAATTGATCCTGACTCGACGAGCCCCATTTAAATAAGAATTAGCCTTAGATTTCTAACCTTGTTCATATCCAAGCCCATTTAGTTGGTATTAGACTTCAAATTTTTGGGTAATACACTTTTCCCCCAAACATGGTTGAACTTGGTTTTTGGAGGGGGTGTTAGCCTTGGATTTTCGGACAAATTAATCCGGACTCGACGAGCCCAATTTAAATGAGTATTAGCCTTATATTTCTATCCTTTTTCATATCCAAGACCTTTTAGTTGGTATTAGACTTCAAATTTATGGGTAATACATTTTTCCCCCAAACATGGTTGAACTTTGTTTTTGGAGGGGGTGTTAGCCTTGGATTTTCGGACAAATTCATCCTGACTCGACGAGCCCCATTTAAATGAGTATTAGCCTTAGATTTCTAACCTTGTTCATATCCAATCCCTTTTAGTTGGTATTAGACTTCAAATTTATGGGTAATACACTTTTCCCCCAAACATGGTTGAACTTGGTTTTTGGAGGGGGTGTTAGCCTTGGATTTTTGGACAAATTGATCCTGACTCGACGAGCCCCTTTTAAATGATAATTAGCCTTATATTTCTAACCTTGTTCATATCCAAGCCCTTTTAGTTGGTATTAGACTTCAAATTTATGGGTAATACACTTTTCCCCCAAACATGGTTGAACTTGGTTTTTGGAGGGGGTGTTAGCCTTGGATTTTCGGACAAATTGATCCTGACTCGACGAGCCCCATTTAAATGAGTATTAGCCTTATATTTCTAACCTTGTTTATATCCAAGACCTTTTAGTTGGTATTTGACATCAAATTTATGGGTAATACACTTTTCCCCCAAACATGGTTTAATTTGGTTTTTGGAGGGGGTGTAAGCCTTGGATTTTCGGACAAATTGATCCTGACTCGACGAGCCCCTTTTAAATAAGAATTAGCCTTAGATTTCTAACCTTGTTCATATCCAAGCCCATTTAGTTGGTATTAGACTTCAAATTTTTGGGTAATACACTTTTCCCCCAAACATGGTTGAAGTTGGTTTTTGGAGGGGGTGTTAGCCTTGGATTTTCGGACAAATTAATCCAGACTCGACGAGCCCCATTTAAATGAGTATTAGCCTTATATTTCTAACCTTGTTTATATCCAAGACCTTTTAGTTGGTATTAGACTTCAAATTTATGGGTAATACACTTTTCCCCCAAACATGGTTGAACTTGGTTTTTGGAGGGGGTGTTAGCCTTGGATTTTCGGACAAATTCATCCTGACTCGACGAGCCCCATTTAAATGAGTATTAGCCTTATATTTCTAACCTTGTTCATATCTAAGACCTTTTAGTTGGTATTAGACTTCAAATTTATGGGTAATACACTTTTCCCTTAAACATGGTTGAACTTGGTTTTTGGAGGGGGTGTTAGCCTTGGATTTTCGGACAAATTGATCCTGACTCGACGAGCCCCTTTTAAATGATAATTAGCCTTATATTTCTAACCTTGTTATATCCAAGCCCTTTTAGTTGGTATTAGACTTCAAATTTATGGGTAATACACTTTTCCCCCAAACATGGTTGAACTTGGTTTTTGGAGGGGGTGTTAGCCTTGGATTTTCGGACAAATTGATCCTGACTCGACGAGCCCCTTTTAAATGAGAATTAGCCTTAGATATCTAACCTTGTTCATATCCAAGCCCTTTTAGTTGGTATTAGACTTCAAATTTATGGGTAATACACTTTTCCCCCAAACATGGTTGAAGTTGGTTTTTGGAGGGGGTGTTAGCCTTGGATTTTTGGACAAATTGATCCTGACTCGACGAGCCCCTTTTAAATGAGAATTAGCCTTAGATTTCTAACCTTTTTCATATCCAAGCCCATTTAGTTGGTATTAGACTTCAAATTTTTGGGTAATACACTTTTCCCCCAAACATGGTTGAAGTTGGTTTTTGGAGGGGGTGTTAGCCTTGGATTTTCGCACAAATTGATCCTGACTCGACGAGCCCCTTTTAAATGAGTATTAGCCTTATATTTCTATCCGTTTTCATATCCAAGACCTTTTAGTTGGTATTAGACTTCAAATTTATGGGTAATACACTTTTCCCCCAAACATGGTTGAACTTGGTTTTTGGAGGGGGTGTTAGCCTTGGATTTTCGGACATATTGATCCTGACTCGACGAGCCCCTTTTAAATAAGAATTAGCCTTAGATTTCTAACCTTGTTCATATCCAAGCCCATTTAGTTGGTATTAGACTTCAAATTTTTGGGTAATACACTTTTCCCCCAAACATGGTTGAACTTGGTTTTTGGAGGGGGTGTTAGCCTTGGATTTTCGGACAAATTAATCCTGACTCGACGAGCCCCATTTAAATGAGTATTAGACTTATATTTCTATCCTTTTTCATATCCAAGACCTTTTAGTTGGTATTAGACTTGAAATTTATGGGTAATACACTTTTCCCCCAAACATGGTTGAACTTGGTTTTTGGAGGGGGTGTTAGCCTTGGATTTTCGGACAAATTAATCCGGACTCGACGAGCCCCATATAAATGAGTATTAGACTTATATTTCTATCCTTTTTCATATCCAAGACCTTTTAGTTGGTATTAGACTTCAAATTTATGGGTAATACACTTTTCCCCCAAACATGGTTGAACTTGGTTTTTGGAGGGGGTGTTAGCCTTGGATTTTCGGACAAATTGATCCTGACTCGACGAGCCCCTTTTAAATGAGAATTAGCCTTAGATTTCTAACCTTGTTCATATCCAAGCCCATTTAGGTGGTATTAGACTTCAAATTTTTGGGTAATACACTTTTCCCCCAAACATGGTTGAACTTGGTTTTTGGAGGGGGTGTTAGCCTTGGATTTTCGGACAAATTGATCCTGACTCGACGAGCCCCTTTTAAATGAGAATTAGCCTTAGATTTCTAACCTTGTTCATATCCAAGCCCATTTAGTTGGTATTAGACTTCAAATTTTTGGGTAATACACTTTTCCCCCAAACATGGTTGAACTTGGTTTTTGGAGGGGGTGTTAGCCTTGGATTTTCGGACAAATTGATCCTGACTCGACGAGCCCCTTTTAAATGAGAATTAGCCTTAGATTTCTAACCTTGTTCATATCCAATCCCTTTTAGTTGGTATTAGACTTCAAATTTATGGGTAATACACTTTTCCCCCAAACATGGTTGAACTTGGTTTTTGGAGGGGGTGTTAGCCTTGGATTTTCGGACAAATTGATCCTGACTCGACGAGCCCCTTATAAATGAGAATTAGGCTTAGATTTCTAACCTTGTTCATATCCAATCCCTTTTAGTTGGTATTAGACTTCAAATTTATGGGTAATACACTTTTTCCCCAAACATGGTTGAACTTGGTTTTTGGAGGGGCTGTTAGCCTTGGATTTTCGGACAAATTGATCCTGACTCGACGAGCCCCATTTAAATAAGAATTAGCCTTAGATTTCTAACCTTGTTCATATCCAAGCCCATTTAGTTGGTATTAGACTTCAAATTTTTGAGTAATAGACTTTTCCCCCAAACATGGTTGAACTTGGTTTTTGGAGGGGGTGTTAGCCTTGGATTTTCGGACAAATTAATCCAGACTCGACGAGCCCCATTTAAATGAGTATAAGACTTATATTTCTATCCTTTTTCATATCCAAGACCTTTTAGTTGGTATTAGACTTCAAATTTATGGGTAATACACTTTTCCCCTAAACATGGTTGAAGTTGGTTTTTGGAGGGGGTGTTAGCCTTGGATTTTCGGACAAATTGATCCTGACTCGACGAGCCCCTTTTAAATGATAATTAGTCTTATATTTCTAACCTTGTTCATATCCAAGCCCTTTTAGTTGGTATTAGACTTCAAATTTTTGAGTAATACACTTTTCCCCCAAACATGGTTGAACTTGGTTTTTGGAGGGGGTGTTAGCCTTGGATTTTCGGACAAATTGATCCTGACTCGACGAGCCCCTTTTAAATGAAAATTAGCCTTAGATTTCTAACCTTGTTCATATCCAATCCCTTTTAGTTGGTATTAGACTTCAAATTTATGGGTAATACACTTTTCCCCCAAACATGGTTGAACTTGGTTTTTGGAGGGGGTGTTAGCCTTGGATTTTTGGACAAATTAATCCGGACTCGACGAGCCCCATATAAATGAGTATTAGACTTATATTTCTATCCTTTTTCATATCCAAGACCTTTTAGTTGGTATTAGACTTCAAATTTATGGGTAATACACTTTTCCCCCAAACATGGTTGAACTTGGTTTTTGGAGGGGGTGTTAGCCTTGGATTTTCGGACAAATTGATCCTGACTCGACGAGCCCCATTTAAATAAGAATTAGCCTTAGATTTCTAACCTTGTTCATATCCAAGCCCATTTAGTTGGTATTAGACTTCAAATTTTTGGGTAATACACTTTTCCCCAAAACATGGTTGAACTTGGTTTTTGGAGGGGGTGTTAGCCTTGAATTTTCGGACAAATTAATCCAGACTCGACGAGCCCCATTTAAATGAGTATTAGACTTATATTTCTATCCTTTTTCATATCCAAGACCTTTTAGTTGGTATTAGACTTCAAATTTATGGGTAATACACTTTTCCCCCAAACATGGTTGAAGTTGGTTTTTGGAAGGGGTATTAGCCTTGGATTTTCGGACAAATTGATCCTGACTCGACGAGCCCCTTTTAAATGACAATTAGAGTTATATTTCTAACCTTGCTCATATCTAAGCCCATTTAGTTGGTATTAGACTTCAAATTTTTGGGTAATACACTTTTCCCCCAAACATGGTTGAACTTGGTTTTTGGAGGGGGTGTTAGCCTTGGATTTTCGGACAAATTAATCCGGACTCGACGAGCCCCATATAAATGAGTATTAGACTTATATTTCTATCCTTTTTCATATCCAAGACCTTTTAGTTGGTATTAGACTTCAAATTTATGGGTAATACACTTTTCCCCCAAACATGGTTGAACTTGGTTTTTGGAGGGGGTGTTAGCCTTGGATTTTCGGACAAATTGATCCTGACTCGACGAGCCCCTTTTAAATGAGAATTAGCCTTAGATTTCTAACCTTGTTCATATCCAAGCCCTTTTAGTTGGTATTAGACTTCAAATTTATGGGTAATACACTTTTCCCCCAAACATGGTTGAACTTGGTTTTTGGAGGGGGTGTTAGCCTTGGATTTTCAGACAAATTGATCCTGACTCGACGTGCCCCCTTTTAAATGAGAAATTAGCCTTAGATTTCTAACCTTGTTCATATCCAATCCCTTTTAGTTGGTATTAGACTTCAAATTTATGGGTAATACACTTTTCCCCCAAACATGGTTGAACTTGGTTTTTGGAGGGGGTGTTAGCATTGGATTTTCGGACAAATTGATCCTGACTCGACGAGCCCCTTTTAAATGAGAATTAGCCTTATATTTCTAACCTTATTCATATCCAAGCCCATTTAGTTGGTATTAGACTTCAAATTTTATGGGTAATACACTTTTCCCCCCAAACATGGTTGAACTTGGTTTTTGGAGGGGGTGTTAGCCTTGGATTTTCGGACAAATTGATCCCGACTCGACGAGCCCCATTTAAATGAGTATTAGACTTATATTTCTAACCTTTGTTTCATATCCAAGACCTTTTAGTTGGTATTAGACTTCAAATTTATGGGTAATACACTTTTCCCCCAAACATGGTTGAACTTGGTTTTTGGAGGGGGTGTTAGCCTTGGATTTTCGGACAAATTGATCCTGACTCGACGAGCCCCATTTAAATGAGAATTAGCCTTAGATTTCTAACCTTGTTCATATCCAAGCCCATTTAGTTGGTATTAGACTTCAAATTTTATGGGTAATACACTTTTCCCCCAAAACATGGTTGAACTTGGTTTTTGGAGGGGGTGTTAGCCTTGGATTTTCGGACAAATTGATCCCGACTCGACGAGCCCCATTTAAATGAGTATTAGCCTTATATTTCTAACCTTGTTTCATATCCAAGACCTTTTAGTTGGTATTAGACTTCAAATTTATGGGTAATACACTTTTCCCCCAAACATGGTTGAACTTGGTTTTTGGAGGGGTGTTAGCCTTGGATTTTCTGGACAAATTGATCCCGACTCGACGAGCCCCTTTTAAATGACAATTAGAGTTATATTTCTAACCTTGCTCATATCTAAGCCCATTTAGTTGGTATTAGACTTCAAATTTTTGGGTAATACACTTTTCCCCCAAACATGGTTGAACTTGGTTTTTGGAGGGGTGTTAGCCTTGGATTTTCTGACAAATTAATCCCGACTCGACGAGCCCCCATTTAAATGAGTATTAGACTTATATTTCTATCCTTTTTCATATCCAAGACCTTTTAGTTGGTATTAGACTTCAAATTTATGGGTAATACACTTTTCCCCCAAACATGGTTGAACTTGGTTTTTGGAGGGGGTGTTAGCCTTGGATTTTCGGACAAATTGATCCTGACTCGACGAGCCCCTTTTAAATGAGAATTAGCCTTAGATTTCTAACCTTGTTCATATCCAAGACCTTTTAGTTGGTATTAGACTTCAAATTTATGGGTAATACACTTTTCCCCCAAACATGGTTGAACTTGGTTTTTGGAGGGGGTGTTAGCCTTGGATTTTCGGACAAATTGATCCTGACTCGACGAGCCCCATTTAAATGAGAATTAGCCTTAGATTTCTAACCTTGTTCATATCCAAGCCCATTTAGTTGGTATTAGACTTCAAATTTTTGGGTAATACACTTTTCCCCCAAACATGGTTGAACTTGGTTTTTGGAGGGGGTGTTAGCCTTGGATTTTCGGACAAATTAATCCAGACTCGACGAGCCCCATTTAAATGAGTATTAGACTTATATTTCTATCCTTTTTCATATCCAAGACCTTTTAGTTGGTATTAGACTTCAAATTTATGGGTAATACACTTTTCCCCCAAACATGGTTGAAGTTGGTTTTTGGAGGGGGTATTAGCCTTGGATTTTCGGACAAATTGATCCTGACTCGACGAGCCCCTTTTAAATGACAATTAGGCTTATATTTCTAACCTTGCTCATATCGAAGCCCATTTAGTTGGTATTAGACTTCAAATTTTTGGGTAATACACTTTCCCCCCAAACATGGTTGAACTTGGTTTTTGGAGGGGGTGTTAGCCTTGGATTTTCGGACAAATTAATCCGGACTCGACGAGCCCCATATAAATGAGTATTAGACTTATATTTCTATCCTTTTTCATATCCAAGACCTTTTAGTTGGTATTAGACTTCAAATTTATGGGTAATACACTTTTCCCCCAAACATGGTTGAACTTGGTTTTTGGAGGGGGTGTTAGCCTTGGATTTTCGGACAAATTGATCCTGACTCGACGAGCCCCTTTTAAATGAGAATTAGCCTTAGATATCTAACCTTGTTCATATCCAAGACCTTTTAGTTGGTATTAGACTTCAAATTTATGGGTAATACACTTTTCCCCCAAACATGGTTGAACTTGGTTTTTGGAGGGGGTGTTAGCCTTGGATTTTCGGACAAATTGATCCTGACTCGACGAGCCCCATTTAAATAAGAATTAGCCTTAGATTTCTAACCTTGTTCATATCCAAGCCCATTTAGTTGGTATTAGACTTCAAATTTTTGGGTAATACACTTTTCCCCCCAAACATGGTTGAACTTGGTTTTTTGGAGGGGGGTGTTAGCCTTGGATTTTCTGGACAAATTGATCCCGACTCGACGAGCCCCATTTAAATGAGAATTAGCCTTAGATTTCTAACCTTGTTCATATCCAAGCCCATTTAGTTGGTATTAGACTTCAAATTTTATGGGTAATACACTTTTCCCCCCAAACATGGTTGAACTTGGTTTTTGGAGGGGGGGGGTGTTAGCCTTGGATTTTCGGACAAATTGATCCCGACTCGACGAGCCCCCTTTTAAATGAGTAATTAGTCTTATATTTCTAACCTTGTTCATATCCAAGCCCTTTTAGTTGGTATTAGACTTCAAATTTATGGGTAATACACTTTTCCCCCAAACATGGTTGAACTTGGTTTTTGGAGAGGGGTGTTAGCCTTGGATTTTCTGACAAATTGATCCCGACTCGACGAGCCCCTTTTAAATGAGAATTAGCCTTAGATATCTAACCTTGTTCATATCCAAGCCCTTTTAGTTGGTATTAGACTTCAAATTTATGGGTAATATACTTTTCCCCCCAAAACATTGTTGAAGTTGGTTTTTTGGAGGGGGTGTTAGCATTGGATTTTCGGACAAATTGATCCCCGACTCGACGAGCCCCTTTTAAATGAGAATTAGCCTTATATTTCTAACCTTATTCATATCCAAGCCCATTTAGTTGGTATTAGACTTCAAATTTTATGGGTAATACACTTTTCCCCCAAACATGGTTGAACTTGGTTTTTGGAGGGGGGTGTTAGCCTTGGATTTTCTGACAAATTAATCCCGACTCGACGAGCCCCCATTTAAATGAGTATTAGACTTATATTTCTATCCTTTTTCATATCCAAGACCTTTTAGTTGGTATTAGACTTCAAATTTATGGGTAATACACTTTTTCCCCCAAACATGGTTGAACTTGGTTTTTGGAGGGGGTGTTAGCCTTGGATTTTCGGACAAATTGATCCCGACTCGACGAGCCCCCTTTTAAATGAGTAATTAGTCTTATATTTCTAACCTTGTTCATATCCAAGCCCTTTTAGTTGGTATTAGACTTCAAATTTTATGGGTAATACACTTTTCCCCCCAAACATGGTTGAACTTGGTTTTTGGAGGGGGTGTTAGCCTTGGATTTTCGGACAAATTGATCCCGACTCGACGAGCCCCTTTTAAATGAGAAATTAGCCTTAGATTTCTAAACTTTTTCATATCCAAGCCCTTTTAGTTGGTATTAGACTTCAAATTTATGGGTAATACACTTTTCCCCCAAACATGGTTGAACTTGGTTTTTGGAGGGGGTGTTAGCATTGGATTTTCGGACAAATTGATCCTGACTCGACGAGCCCCTTTTAAATGAGAATTAGCCTTATATTTCTAACCTTGTTCATATCCAAGCCCTTTTAGTTGGTATTAGACTTCAAATTTATGGGTAATACACTTTTCCCCCCAAACATGGTTGAACTTGGTTTTTGGAGGGGGTGTTAGCCTTGGATTTTCGGACAAATTAATCCCGACTCGACGAGCCCCCATTTAAATGAGTATTAGACTTATATTTCTATCCTTTGTTTCATATCCAAGACCTTTTAGTTGGTATTAGACTTCAAATTTATGGGTAATACACTTTTCCCCCAAACATGGTTGAACTTGGTTTTTGGAGGGGGTGTTAGCCTTGGATTTTCGGACAAATTGATCCTGACTCGACGAGCCCCATTTAAATGAGAATTAGCCTTAGATTTCTAACCTTGTTCATATCCAAGCCCATTTAGTTGGTATTAGACTTCAAATTTTTGGGTAATACACTTTTCCCCCAAAACATGGTTGAACTTGGTTTTTGGAGGGGGTGTTAGCCTTGGATTTTCGGACAAATTAATCCTGACTCGACGAGCCCCATTTAAATGAGTATTAGACTTATATTTCTATCCTTTTTCATATCCAAGACCTTTTAGTTGGTATTAGACTTCAAATTTATGGGTAATACACTTTTCCCCCCAAACATGGTTGAACTTGGTTTTTGGAGGGGGTGTTAGCCTTGGATTTTCGGACAAATTGATCCCCGACTCGACGAGCCCCTTTTAAATGAGAATTAGCCTTATATTTCTAACCTTGCTCATATCCAAGCCCATTTAGTTGGTATTAGACTTCAAATTTATGGGTAATACACTTTCCCCCCAAACATGGTTGAACTTGGTTTTTGGAGGGGGTGTTAGCCTTGGATTTTCGGACAAATTAATCCTGACTCGACGAGCCCTTTTAAATGAGTATTAGACTTATATTTCTATCCTTTTTTATATCCAAGACCTTTTAGTTGGTATTAGACTTCAAATTTATGGGTAATACACTTTTCCCCCAAACATGGTTGAACTTGGTTTTTGGAGGGGGTGTTAGCCTTGGATTTTCGGACAAATTGATCCTGACTCGACGAGCCCCATTTAAATGAGAATTAGCCTTAGATTTCTAACCTTGTTCATATCCAAGCCCATTTTAGTTGGTATTAGACTTCAAATTTATGGGTAATACACTTTTCCCCCAAACATGGTTGAACTTGGTTTTTGGAGGGGGTGTTAGCCTTGGATTTTCGGACAAATTGATCCTGACTCGACGAGCCCCTTTTAAATGATAATTAGCCTTATATTTCTAACCTTGTTCATATCCAAGCCCTTTTAGTTGGTATTAGACTTCAAATTTATGGGTAATACACTTTTCCCCCAAACATGGTTGAACTTGGTTTTTGGAGAGGGGTGTTAGCCTTGGATTTTCTGGACAAATTGATCCCGACTCGACGAGCCCCCTTTTAAATGAGAATTAGCCTTAGATATCTAACCTTGTTCATATCCAAGCCCTTTTAGTTGGTATTAGACTTCAAATTTATGGGTAATACACTTTTCCCCCCAAACATGGTTGAACTTGGTTTTTGGAGGGGGTGTTAGCATTGGATTTTTCGGACAAATTGATCCCGACTCGACGAGCCCCCTTTTAAATGAGAATTAGCCTTATATTTCTAACCTTATTCATATCCAAGCCCATTTAGTTGGTATTAGACTTCAAATTTTATGGGTAATACACTTTTCCCCCCAAACATGGTTGAACTTGGTTTTTGGAGGGGGTGTTAGCCTTGGATTTTTCGGACAAATTAATCCGGACTCGACGAGCCCCATATAAATGAGTATTAGACTTATATTTCTATCCTTTTTCATATCCAAGACCTTTTAGTTGGTATTAGACTTCAAATTTATGGGTAATACACTTTTCCCCCAAACATGGTTGAACTTGGTTTTTGGAGGGGGTGTTAGCCTTGGATTTTCGGACAAATTGATCCTGACTCGACGAGCCCCTTTTAAATGAGAATTAGCCTTAGATATCTAACCTTGTTCATATCCAAGACCTTTTAGTTGGTATTAGACTTCAAATTTATGGGTAATACACTTTTCCCCCCAAACATGGTTGAACTTGGTTTTTGGAGGGGGTGTTAGCCTTGGATTTTCTGGACAAATTGATCCCGACTCGACGAGCCCCATTTAAATAAGAATTAGCCTTAGATTTCTAACCTTGTTCATATCCAAGCCCATTTAGTTGGTATTAGACTTCAAATTTTTGGGTAATACACTTTTCCCCCAAACATGGTTGAACTTGGTTTTTGGAGGGGGTGTTAGCCTTGGATTTTCGGACAAATTGATCCCCGACTCGACGAGCCCCCATTTAAATGAGAATTAGCCTTAGATTTCTAACCTTGTTCATATCCAAGCCCATTTAGTTGGTATTAGACTTCAAATTTTATGGGTAATACACTTTTCCCCCAAACATGGTTGAACTTGGTTTTTGGAGGGGGTGTTAGCCTTGGATTTTCTGACAAATTGATCCCCGACTCGACGAGCCCCTTTTAAATGAGTAATTAGTCTTATATTTCTAACCTTGTTCATATCCAAGCCCTTTTAGTTGGTATTAGACTTCAAATTTATGGGTAATACACTTTTCCCCCAAACATGGTTGAACTTGGTTTTTGGAGGGGGTGTTAGCCTTGGATTTTCGGACAAATTGATCCTGACTCGACGAGCCCCTTTTAAATGAGAATTAGCCTTAGATATCTAACCTTGTTCATATCCAAGCCCTTTTAGTTGGTATTAGACTTCAAATTTATGGGTAATACACTTTTCCCCCAAACATTGTTGAAGTTGGTTTTTGGAGGGGGTGTTAGCATTGGATTTTCGGACAAATTGATCCTGACTCGACGAGCCCCTTTTAAATGAGAATTAGCCTTATATTTCTAACCTTATTCATATCCAAGCCCATTTAGTTGGTATTAGACTTCAAATTTTTGGGTAATACACTTTTCCCCCAAACATGGTTGAACTTGGTTTTTGGAGGGGGTGTTAGCCTTGGATTTTCGGACAAATTAATCCCGACTCGACGAGCCCCCATATAAATGAGTATTAGACTTATATTTCTATCCTTGTTTATATGCAAGACCTTTTAGTTGGTATTTGACGTCAAATTTATGGGTAATACACTTTTCCCCCAAACATGGTTGAACTTGGTTTTTGGAGGGGGTGTTAGCATTGGATTTTCAGAAAAATTGATCCTGACTCGACGAGCCCCTTTTAAATGAGAATTAGCCTTAGATTTCTAACCTTGTTCATATCCAAGCCCATTTAGTTGGTATTAGACTTCAAATTTATGGGTAATACACTTTTCCCCCCAAACATGGTTGAAGTTGGTTTTTGGAGGGGGTGTTAGCCTTGGATTTTCTGACAAATTGATCCCGACTCGACGAGCCCCCTTTTAAATGAGAATTAGCCTTATATTTCTAACCTTGTTCATATCCAAGCCCATTTAGTTGGTATTAGACTTCAAATTTTTGGGTAATACACTTTTCCCCCAAACATGGTTGAACTTGGTTTTTGGAGGGGGTGTTAGCCTTGGATTTTCGGACAAATTAATCCTGACTCGACGAGCCCCATATAAATGAGTATTAGACTTATATTTCTATCCTTTTTCATATCCAAGAGCTTTTAGTTGGTATTAGACTTCAAATTTATGGGTAATACACTTTTCCCCCAAACATGGTTGAACTTGGTTTTTGGAGGG
The DNA here is from genome assembly GCA_029030765.1 of Salix suchowensis. NCBI lineage: Eukaryota > Viridiplantae > Streptophyta > Magnoliopsida > Malpighiales > Salicaceae > Salix > Salix suchowensis. The sequence continues at coordinate 1,052,914 of JAPFFH010000011.1, read as the reverse complement.
GGTGTTAGCCTTTGATTTTCGGACAAATTGATCCTGACTCGACGAGCCCCTTTTAAATAAGAATTAGCCTTAGATTTCTAACCTTGTTCATATCCAAGCCCATTTAGTTGGTATTAGACTTCAAATTTTTGGGTAATACACTTTTCCCCCAAACATGGTTGAACTTTGTTTTTGGAGGGGGTGTTAGCCTTGGATTTTCGGACAAATTGATCCTGACTCGACGAGCCCCATTTAAATGAGAATTAGCCTTAGATATCTAACCTTGTTCATATCCAAGCCCTTTTAGTTGGTATTAGACTTCAAATTTATGGGTAATACACTTTTCCCCCAAACATTGTTGAAGTTGGTTTTTGGAGGGGGTGTTAGCATTGGATTTTCGGACAAATTGATCCTGACTCGACGAGCCCCTTTTAAATGAGAATTAGCCTTATATTTCTAACCTTATTCATATCCAAGCCCATTTAGTTGGTATTATACTTCAAATTTTTGGGTAATACACTTTTCCCCCAAACATGGTTGAACTTGGTTTTTGGAGGGGGTGTTAGCCTTGGATTTTCGGACAAATTAATCCGGACTCGACGAGCCCCATATAAATGAGTATTAGACTTATATTTCTATCCTTTTTCATATCCAAGACCTTTTAGTTGGTATTAGACTTCAAATTTATGGGTAATACACTTTTCCCCCAAACATGGTTGAACTTTGTTTTTGGAGGGGGTGTTAGCCTTGGATTTTCGGACAAATTGATCCTGACTCGACGAGCCCCATTTAAATAAGAATTAGCCTTAGATTTCTAACCTTGTTCATATCCAAGCCCATTTAGTTGGTATTAGACTTCAAATTTTTGGGTAATACACTTTTCCCCCAAACATGGTTGAACTTGGTTTTTGGAGGGGGTGTTAGCCTTGGATTTTCGGACAAATTGATCCTGACTCGACGAGCCCCTTTTAAATGATAATTAGTCTTATATTTCTAACCTTGTTCATATCCAGGCATTTTTAGTTGGTATTAGACTTCAAATTTATGGGTAATACACTTTTCCCCCAAACATGGTTGAACTTGGTTTTTGGAGGGGGTGTTAGCCTTGGATTTTCGGACAAATTGATCCTGACTCGACGAGCCCCTTTTAAATGAGAATTAGCCTTAGATATCTAACCTTGTTCATATCCAAGCCCTTTTAGTTGGTATTAGACTTCAAATTTATGGGTAATACACTTTTCCCCCAAACATGGTTGAACTTGGTTTTTGGAGGGGGTGTTAGCCTTGGATTTTCGGACAAATTGATCCTGACTCGACGAGCCCCTTTTAAATGAGAATTAGCCTTAGATATCTAACCTTGTTCATATCCAAGCCCTTTTAGTTGGTATTAGACTTCAAATTTATGGGTAATACACTTTTCCCCCAAACATTGTTGAAGTTGGTTTTTGGAGGGGGTGTTAGCATTGGATTTTCGGACAAATTGATCCTGACTCGACGAGCCCCTTTTAAATGAGAATTAGCCTTATATTTCTAACCTTATTCATATCCAAGCCCATTTAGTTGGTATTAGACTTCAAATTTTTGGGTAATACACTTTTCCCCCCAAACATGGTTGAACTTGGTTTTTTGGAGGGGGTGTTAGCCTTGGATTTTCGGACAAATTAATCCGGACTCGACGAGCCCCATATAAATGAGTATTAGACTTATATTTCTATCCTTTTTCATATCCAAGACCTTTTAGTTGGTATTAGACTTCAAATTTATGGGTAATACACTTTTCCCCCAAACATGGTTGAACTTGGTTTTTGGAGGGGGTGTTAGCCTTGGATTTTCGGACAAATTGATCCTGACTCGACGAGCCCCTTTTAAATGAGAATTAGCCTTAGATATCTAACCTTGTTCATATCCAAGCCCTTTTAGTTGGTATTAGACTTCAAATTTATGGGTAATACACTTTTCCCCCAAACATGGTTGAAGTTGGTTTTTGGAGGGGGTGTTAGCCTTGGATTTTCGGACAAATTGATCCTGACTCGACGAGCCCCTTTTAAATGAGAATTAGCCTTATATTTCTAACCTTGTTCATATCCAAGCCCATTTAGTTGGTATTAGACTTCAAATTTTTGGGTAATACACTTTTCCCCCAAACATGGTTGAACTTGGTTTTTGGAGGGGGTGTTAGCCTTGGATTTTCTGGACAAATTAATCCCGACTCGACGAGCCCCCATATAAATGAGTATTAGACTTATATTTCTATCCTTTTTCATATCCAAGAGCTTTTAGTTGGTATTAGACTTCAAATTTATGGGTAATACACTTTTCCCCCAAACATGGTTGAACTTGGTTTTTGGAGGGGGTGTTAGCCTTTGATTTTCGGACAAATTGATCCTGACTCGACGAGCCCCTTTTAAATAAGAATTAGCCTTAGATTTCTAACCTTGTTCATATCCAAGCCCATTTAGTTGGTATTAGACTTCAAATTTTTGGGTAATACACTTTTCCCCCAAACATGGTTGAACTTTGTTTTTGGAGGGGGTGTTAGCCTTGGATTTTCGGACAAATTGATCCTGACTCGACGAGCCCCATTTAAATAAGAATTAGCCTTAGATTTCTAACCTTGTTCATATCCAAGCCCATTTAGTTGGTATTAGACTTCAAATTTTATGGGTAATACACTTTTCCCCCAAACATGGTTGAACTTGGTTTTTGGAGGGGGTGTTAGCCTTGGATTTTCGGACAAATTGATCCTGACTCGACGAGCCCCTTTTAAATGATAATTAGTCTTATATTTCTAACCTTGTTCATATCCAAGCCCTTTTAGTTGGTATTAGACTTCAAATTTATGGGTAATACACTTTTCCCCCAAACATGGTTGAACTTGGTTTTTGGAGGGGGTGTTAGCCTTGGATTTTCGGACAAATTGATCCTGACTCGACGAGCCCCTTTTAAATGAGAATTAGCCTTAGATATCTAACCTTGTTCATATCCAAGCCCTTTTAGTTGGTATTAGACTTCAAATTTATGGGTAATACACTTTTCCCCCAAACATTGTTGAAGTTGGTTTTTGGAGGGGGTGTTACAATTGGATTTTCGGACAAATTGATCCTGACTCGACGAGCCCCTTTTAAATGAGAATTAGCCTTATATTTCTAACCTTATTCATATCCAAGCCCATTTAGTTGGTATTAGACTTCAAATTTTATGGGTAATACACTTTTCCCCCCAAACATGGTTGAACTTGGTTTTTGGAGGGGGTGTTAGCCTTGGATTTTCTGGGACAAATTGATCCCGACTCGACGAGCCCCTTTTAAATGAGAATTAGCCTTAGATTTCTAACCTTGTTCATATCCAAGCCCTTTTAGTTGGTATTAGACTTCAAATTTATGGGTAATACACTTTTCCCCCCAAACATGGTTGAACTTGGTTTTTGGAGGGGTGTTAGCCTTGGATTTTCTGACAAATTGATCCCGACTCGACGAGCCCCTTTTAAATGAGAATTAGCCTTAGATATCTAACCTTGTTCATATCCAAGCCCTTTTAGTTGGTATTAGACTTCAAATTTATGGGTAATACACTTTTCCCCCCAAACATGGTTGAAGTTGGTTTTTGGAGGGGGTGTTAGCATTGGATTTTCGGACAAATTGATCCTGACTCGACGAGCCCCTTTTAAATGAGAATTAGCCTTATATTTCTAACCTTATTCATATCCAAGCCCATTTAGTTGGTATTAGACTTCAAATTTTTGGGTAATACACTTTTCCCCCAAACATGGTTGAACTTGGTTTTTGGAGGGGGTGTTAGCCTTGGATTTTCGGACAAATTAATCCTGACTCGACGAGCCCCATATAAATGAGTATTAGACTTATATTTCTATCCTTTTTCATATCCAAGACCTTTTAGTTGGTATTAGACTTCAAATTTATGGGTAATACACTTTTCCCCCAAACATGGTTGAACTTGGTTTTTGGAGGGGGTGTTAGCCTTGGATTTTCGGACAAATTGATCCTGACTCGACGAGCCCCTTTTAAATGAGAATTAGCCTTAGATATCTAACCTTGTTCATATCCAAGCCCTTTTAGTTGGTATTAGACTTCAAATTTATGGGTAATACACTTTTCCCCCAAACATGGTTGAACTTGGTTTTTGGAGGGGGTGTTAGCCTTGGATTTTCGGACAAATTGATCCTGACTCGACGAGCCCCTTTTAAATGAGAATTAGCCTTATATTTCTAACCTTGTTCATATCCAAGCCCATTTAGTTGGTATTAGACTTCAAATTTTTGGGTAATACACTTTTCCCCCCAAACATGGTTGAACTTGGTTTTTGGAGGGGGTGTTAGCCTTGGATTTTCGGACAAATTAATCCGGACTCGACGAGCCCCATATAAATGAGTATTAGACTTATATTTCTATCCTTTTTCATATCCAAGAGCTTTTAGTTGGTATTAGACTTCAAATTTATGGGTAATACACTTTTCCCCCAAACATGGTTGAACTTGGTTTTTGGAGGGGGTGTTAGCCTTTGGATTTTCTGGGACAAATTGATCCTGACTCGACGAGCCCCTTTTAAATAAGAATTAGCCTTAGATTTCTAACCTTGTTCATATCCAAGCCCATTTAGTTGGTATTAGACTTCAAATTTTTGGGTAATACACTTTTCCCCCAAACATGGTTGAACTTTGTTTTTGGAGGGGGTGTTAGCCTTGGATTTTCGGACAAATTGATCCTGACTCGACGAGCCCCATTTAAATAAGAATTAGCCTTAGATTTCTAACCTTGTTCATATCCAAGCCCATTTAGTTGGTATTAGACTTCAAATTTTTGGGTAATACACTTTTCCCCCAAACATGGTTGAACTTGGTTTTTGGAGGGGGTGTTAGCCTTGGATTTTCGGACAAATTGATCCTGACTCGACGAGCCCCTTTTAAATGATAATTAGTCTTATATTTCTAACCTTGTTCATATCCAAGCCCTTTTAGTTGGTATTAGACTTCAAATTTATGGGTAATACACTTTTCCCCCAAACATGGTTGAACTTGGTTTTTGGAGGGGGTGTTAGCCTTGGATTTTCGGACAAATTGATCCCGACTCGACGAGCCCCCTTTTAAATGAGAATTAGCCTTAGATATCTAACCTTGTTCATATCCAAGCCCTTTTAGTTGGTATTAGACTTCAAATTTATGGGTAATACACTTTTCCCCCAAACATTGTTGAAGTTGGTTTTTGGAGGGGGTGTTAGCATTGGATTTTCTGACAAATTGATCCCGACTCGACGAGCCCCTTTTAAATGAGAATTAGCCTTATATTTCTAACCTTATTCATATCCAAGCCCATTTAGTTGGTATTAGACTTCAAATTTATGGGTAATACACTTTTCCCCCAAACATGGTTGAACTTGGTTTTTTGGAGGGGGTGTTAGCCTTGGATTTTCTGGACAAATTAATCCCGACTCGACGAGCCCCATTTAAATGAGTATTAGACTTATATTTCTATCCTTTTTCATATCCAAGACCTTTTAGTTGGTATTAGACTTCAAATTTATGGGTAATACACTTTTCCCCCAAACATGGTTGAACTTTGGTTTTTGGAGGGGGTGTTAGCCTTGGATTTTCTGGACAAATTGATCCCCGACTCGACGAGCCCCATTTAAATGAGAATTAGCCTTAGATTTCTAACCTTGTTCATATCCAAGCCCATTTAGTTGGTATTAGACTTCAAATTTTATGGGTAATACACTTTTCCCCCCAAACATGGTTGAACTTGGTTTTTGGAGGGGGTGTTAGCCTTGGATTTTCTGGACAAATTGATCCCGACTCGACGAGCCCCTTTTAAATGATAATTAGTCTTATATTTCTAACCTTGTTCATATCCAAGCACTTTTTAGTTGGTATTAGACTTCAAATTTATGGGTAATACACTTTTCCCCCCAAACATGGTTGAACTTGGTTTTTTGGAGGGGGTGTTAGCCTTGGATTTTCTGGACAAATTGATCCCGACTCGACGAGCCCCTTTTAAATGAGAATTAGCCTTAGATATCTAACCTTGTTCATATCCAAGACCTTTTAGTTGGTATTAGACTTCAAATTTATGGGTAATACACTTTTCCCCCAAACATGGTTGAACTTGGTTTTTGGAGGGGGTGTTAGCATTGGATTTTCGGACAAATTGATCCTGACTCGACGAGCCCCTTTTAAATGAGAATTAGCCTTATATTTCTAACCTTATTCATATCCAAGCCCATTTAGTTGGTATTAGACTTCAAATTTTTGGGTAATACACTTTTCCCCCAAACATGGTTGAACTTGGTTTTTGGAGGGGGTGTTAGCCTTGGATTTTCGGACAAATTGATCCTGACTCGACGAGCCCCATTTAAATGAGTATTAGACTTATATTTCTATCCTTTTTCATATCCAAGACCTTTTAGTTGGTATTAGACTTCAAATTTATGGGTAATACACTTTTCCCCCAAACATGGTTGAACTTGGTTTTTGGAGGGGGTGTTAGCCTTGGATTTTCGGACAAATTGATCCTGACTCGACGAGCCCCTTTTAAATGAGAATTAGCCTTAGATATCTAACCTTGTTCATATCCAAGCCCTTTTAGTTGGTATTAGACTTCAAATTTATGGGTAATACACTTTTCCCCCAAACATGGTTGAAGTTGGTTTTTGGAGGGGGTGTTAGCCTTGGATTTTCGGACAAATTGATCCTGACTCGACGAGCCCCTTTTAAATGAGAATTAGCCTTATATTTCTAACCTTGTTCATATCCAAGCCCATTTAGTTGGTATTAGACTTCAAATTTTTGGGTAATACACTTTTCCCCCAAACATGGTTGAACTTGGTTTTTGGAGGGGGTGTTAGCCTTGGATTTTCGGACAAATTAATCCGGACTCGACGAGCCCCATATAAATGAGTATTAGACTTATATTTCTATCCTTTTTCATATCCAAGAGCTTTTAGTTGGTATTAGACTTCAAATTTATGGGTAATACACTTTTCCCCCAAACATGGTTGAACTTGGTTTTTGGAGGGGGTGTTAGCCTTTGATTTTCGGACAAATTGATCCTGACTCGACGAGCCCCTTTTAAATGAGAATTAGCCTTAGATTTCTAACCTTGTTCATATCCAATCCCTTTTAGTTGGTATTAGACTTCAAATTTATGGGTAATACACTTTTCCCCCAAACATGGTTGAACTTGGTTTTTGGAGGGGGTGTTAGCCTTGGATTTTCAGACAAATTGATCCCGACTCGACGAGCCCCCATTTAAATGAGAATTAGCCTTAGATTTCTAACCTTGTTCATATCCAAGCCCATTTTAGTTGGTATTAGACTTCAAATTTTATGGGTAATACACTTTTCCCCCCAAACATGGTTGAACTTGGTTTTTGGAGGGGGTGTTAGCCTTGGATTTTCTGGACAAATTGATCCCGACTCGACGAGCCCCATTTAAATGAGTATTAGCCCTCATATTTCTATCCTTTTTCATATCCAAGACCTTTTAGTTGGTATTAGACTTCAAATTTATGGGTAATACACTTTTCCCCCAAACATGGTTGAACTTGGTTTTTGGAGGGGGGTGTTAGCCTTGGATTTTCTGGACAAATTGATCCCGACTCGACTAGCCCCTTTTAAATGAGAATTAGCCTTAGATTTCTAACCTTGTTCATATCCAAGCCCTTTTAGTTGGTATTAGACTTCAAATTTATGGGTAATACACTTTTCCCCCCAAACATGGTTGAACTTGGTTTTTTGGAGGGGGTGTTAGCCTTGCATTTTCGGACAAATTGATCCTGACTCGACGAGCCCCATTTAAATAAGAATTAGCCTTAGATTTCTAACCTTGTTCATATCCAAGCCCATTTAGTTGGTATTAGACTTCAAATTTTTGGGTAATACACTTTTCCCCCAAACATGGTTGAACTTGGTTTTTGGAGGGGGTGTTAGCCTTGGATTTTCGGACAAATTGATCCTGACTCGACGAGCCCCATTTAAATGAGTATTACCCTCATATTTCTATCCTTTTTCATATCCAAGACCTTTTAGTTGGTATTAGACTTCAAATTTATGGGTAATACACTTTTCCCCCAAACATGGTTGAACTTGGTTTTTGGAGGGGGTGTTAGCCTTGGATTTTCGGACAAATTGATCCTGACTCGACTAGCCCCTTTTAAATGAGAATTAGCCTTAGATTTCTAACCTTGTTCATATCCAATCCCTTTTAGTTGGTATTAGACTTCAAATTTATGGGTAATACACTTTTCCCCCAAACATGGTTGAAGTTGGTTTTTGGAGGGGGTGTTAGCCTTGCATTTTCGGACAAATTGATCCTGACTCGACGAGCCCCATTTAAATAAGAATTAGCCTTAGATTTCTAACCTTGTTCATATCCAAGCCCATTTAGTTGGTATTAGACTTCAAATTTTTGGGTAATACACTTTTCCCCCAAACATGGTTGAACTTGGTTTTTGGAGGGGGTGTTAGCCTTGGATTTTCGGACAAATTAATCCGGACTCGACGAGCCCCATATAAATAAGTATTAGACTTATATTTCTATCCTTTTTCATATCCAAGACCTTTTAGTTGGTATTAGACTTCAAATTTATGGGTAATACACTTTTCCCCCAAACATGGTTGAACTTGGTTTTTGGAGGGGTGTTAGCCTTGGATTTTCGGACAAATTGATCCCCGACTCGACGAGCCCCTTTTAAATGAGAATTAGCCTTAGATTTCTAACCTTTTTCATATCCAATCCCTTTTAGTTGGTATTAGACTTCAAATTTATGGGTAATACACTTTTCCCCCAAACATGGTTGAACTTGGTTTTTGGAGGGGGTGTTAGCCTTGGATTTTCGGACAAATTGATCCTGACTCGACGAGCCCCATTTAAATAAGAATTAGCCTTAGATTTCTAACCTTGTTCATATCCAAGCCCATTTAGTTGGTATTAGACTTCAAATTTTTGGGTAATACACTTTTCCCCCAAACATGGTTGAACTTGGTTTTTGGAGGGGGTGTTAGCCTTGGATTTTCGGACAAATTGATCCAGACTCGACGAGCCCCATTTAAATGAGTATTAGACTTATATTTCTATCCTTTTTCATATCCAAGACCTTTTAGTTGGTATTAGACTTCAAATTTATGGGTAATACACTTTTCCCCCAAACATGGTTGAACTTGGTTTTTGGAGGGGGTGTTAGCCTTGGATTTTCGGACAAATTCATCCTGACTCGACGAGCCCCATTTAAATGAGTATTAGCCTTATATTTCTAACCTTTTTCATATCTAAGACCTTTTAGTTGGTATTAGACTTCAAATTTATGGGTAATACACTTTTCCCCCAAACATGGTTGAACTTGGTTTTTGGAGGGGGTGTTAGCCTTGGATTTTCGGACAAATTGATCCTGACTCGTCGAGCCCCTTTTAAATGAGAATTAGCCTTAGATTTCTAACCTTGTTCATATCCAAGCCCTTTTAGTTGGTATTAGACTTCAAATTTATGGGTAATACACTTTTCCCCCAAACATGGTTGAACTTGGTTTTTGGAGGGGGTGTTAGCCTTGGATTTTCGGACAAATTGATCCTGACTCGACGAGCCCCATTTAAATGAGTATTAGCCTTATATTTTTAACATTTTTAATATCCAAGACCATTTAGTTGGTATTAGACTTTAAATTTATGAGTAATACACTTTTCCCCCAAACATGGTTGAACTTGGTTTTTGGAGGGGTGTTTGCCTTGGATTTTCGGACAAATTGATCCTGACTCGACGAGCCCCTTTTAAATGAGAATTAGCCTTATATTTCTAACCTTTTTCATATCCAAGCCCATTTAGTTGGTATTAGACTTCAAATTTATGGGTAATACACTTTTCCCCCAAACATGGTTGAACTTGGTTTTTGGAGGGGGTGTTAGCCTTGGATTTTCGGACAAATTGATCCTGACTCGACGAGCCCCTTTTAAATGAGAATTAGCCTTATATTTCTAACCTTGTTCATATCCAAGCCCATTTAGTTGGTATTAGACTTCAAATTTTTGGGTAATACACTTTTCCCCCAAACATGGTTGAACTTGGTTTTTGGAGGGGGTGTTAGCCTTGGATTTTCGGACAAATTAATCCTGACTCGACGAGCCCCATTTAAATGAGTATTAGACTTATATTTCTATCCTTTTTCATATCCAAGACCTTTTAGTTGGTATTAGACTTCAAATTTATGGGTAATACACTTTTCCCCCAAACATGGTTGAACTTGGTTTTTGGAGGGGGTGTTAGCCTTGGATTTTCTGACAAATTGATCCCGACTCGACGAGCCCCCTTTTAAATGAGAATTAGCCTTAGATTTCTAACCTTGTTCATATCCAAGCCCTTTTAGTTGGTATTAGACTTTCAAATTTATGGGTAATACACTTTTCCCCCCCAAACATGGTTGAACTTGGTTTTTGGAGGGGGTGTTAGCCTTGGATTTTCTGGACAAATTGATCCCGACTCGACGAGCCCCATTTAAATAAGAATTAGCCTTAGATTTCTAACCTTGTTCATATCCAAGCCCATTTTAGTTGGTATTAGACTTCAAATTTTATGGGTAATACACTTTTCCCCCAAACATGGTTGAACTTGGTTTTTGGAGGGGGTGTTAGCCTTGGATTTTCGGACAAATTAATCCTGACTCGACGAGCCCCATTTAAATGAGTATTAGACTTATATTTCTATCCTTTTTCATATCCAAGACCTTTTAGTTGGTATTAGACTTCAAATTTATGGGTAATACACTTTTTCCCCCAAACATGGTTGAACTTGGTTTTTGGGGGGGGGTGTTAGCCTTGGATTTTCGGACAAATTGATCCTGACTCGACGAGCCCCTTTTAAATGAGAATTAGCCTTAGATTTCTAACCTTGTTCATATCCAAGCCCTTTTAGTTGGTATTAGACTTCAAATTTATGGGTAATACACTTTTCCCCCAAACATGGTTGAACTTGGTTTTTGGAGGGGGTGTTAGCCTTGGATTTTCGGACAAATTGATCCTGACTCGACGAGCCCCTTTTAAATGAGAATTAGCCTTATATTTTCTAACCTTTTTCATATCCAAGACCCATTTAGTTGGTATTAGACTTTCAAATTTATGGGTAATACACTTTTCCCCCAAACATGGTTGAACTTGGTTTTTGGAGGGGGTGTTAGCCTTGGATTTTCTGGACAAATTGATCCCGACTCGACGAGCCCCTTTTAAATGAGAATTAGCCTTAGATTTCTAACCTTTGTTTCATATCCAAGCCCATTTAGTTGGTATTAGACTTCAAATTTATGGGTAATACACTTTTCCCCCAAACATGGTTGAACTTGGTTTTTGGAGGGGGTGTTAGCCTTGGATTTTCGGACAAATTAATCCTGACTCGACGAGCCCCATTTAAATGAGTATTAGACTTATATTTCTATCCTTTTTCATATCCAAGACCTTTTAGTTGGTATTAGACTTCAAATTTATGGGTAATACACTTTTTCCCCCAAACATGGTTGAACTTGGTTTTTGGAGGGGGTGTTAGCCTTGGATTTTCGGACAAATTGATCCTGACTCGACGAGCCCCTTTAAATTGAGAATTAGCCTTATATTTCTAACCTTGTTCATACCAAGCCCTTTTAGTTGGTATTAGACTTCAAATTTATGGGTAATACACTTTTCCCGCCAAACATGGTTGAACTTGGTTTTTGGAGGGGGTGTTAGCCTTGGATTTTCTGACAAATTGATCCCGACTCGACGAGCCCCTTTTAAATGAGAATTAGCCTTAGATTTCTAACCTTGTTCATATCCAAGCCCATTTAGTTGGTATTTAGACTTCAAATTTTTGGGTAATACACTTTTCCCCCCAAACATGGTTGAACTTGGTTTTTGGAGGGGGTGTTAGCCTTGGATTTTCTGGACAAATTGATCCCGACTCGACGAGCCCCTTTTAAATGAGAATTAGCCTTATATTTTCTAACCTTTTTCATATCCAAGACCATTTTAGTTGGTATTAGACTTTCAAATTTATGGGTAATACACTTTTCCCCCCAAACATGGTTGAACTTGGTTTTTGGAGGGGGTGTTAGCCTTGGATTTTCGGACAAATTGATCCTGACTCGACGAGCCCCTTTTAAATGAGAATTAGCCTTATATTTCTAACCTTGTTCATATCCAAGCCCATTTAGTTGGTATTAGACTTCAAATTTATGGGTAATACACTTTCCCCCCAAACATGGTTGAACTTGGTTTTTGGAGGGGGTGTTAGCCTTGGATTTTCGGACAAATTAATCTTGACTCGACGAGCCCCATTTAAATGAGTATTAGACTTATATTTCTATCCTTTTTCATATCCAAGACCTTTTAGTTGGTATTAGACTTCAAATTTATGGGTAATACACTTTTCCCCCAAACATGGTTGAACTTGGTTTTTGGAGGGGGTGTTAGCCTTGGATTTTTCGGACAAATTGATCCCGACTCGACGAGCCCCTTTAAATTGAGAATTAGCCTTATATTTCTAACCTTGTTCATACCAAGCCCTTTTAGTTGGTATTAGACTTCAAATTTATGGGTAATACACTTTTCCGCCAAACATGGTTGAACTTGGTTTTTGGAGGGGGTGTTAGCCTTGGATTTTCGGACAAATTGATCCTGACTCGACGAGCCCCTTTTAAATCAGAATTAGCCTTAGATTTCTAACCTTGTTCATATCCAAGCCCATTTAGTTGGTATTAGACTTCAAATTTTTGGGTAATACACTTTTCCCCCAAACATGGTTGAACTTGGTTTTTGGAGGGGGTGTTAGCCTTGGATTTTCGGACAAATTAATCCTGACTCGACGAGCCCCATTTAAATTAGTATTAGACTTATATTTCTATCCTTTTTCATATCCAAGACCTTTTAGTTGGTATTAGACTTCAAATTTATGGGTAATACACTTTTTCCCCCAAACATGGTTGAACTTGGTTTTTGGAGGGGGTGTTAGCCTTGGATTTTCTGGACAAAATTAATCCCGACTCGACGAGCCCCATTTTAAATGAGTATTAGACTTATATTTCTATCCTTGTTCATATCCAAGCCCATTTTAGTTGGTATTAGACTTCAAATTTATGGGTAATACACTTTTCCCCCCAAACATGGTTGAACTTGGTTTTTTGGAGGGGGTGTTAGCCTTGGATTTTCGGACAAATTGATCCTGACTCGACGAGCCCCTTTTAAATCAGAATTAGCCTTAGATTTCTAACCTTGTTCATATCCAAGCCCATTTAGTTGGTATTAGACTTCAAATTTTTGGGTAATAAACTTTTCCCCCAAACATGGTTGAACTTGGTTTTTGGAGGGGGTGTTAGCCTTGGATTTTCGGACAAATTAATCCTGACTCGACGAGCCCTTTTAAATGAGTATTAGACTTATATTTCTATCCTTTTTCATATCCAAGACCTTTTAGTTTGTATTAGACGTCAAATTTATGGGTAATACACTTTTCCCCCAAACATGGTTGAACTTGGTTTTTGGAGGGGGTGTTAGCCTTGGATTTTTGGACAAATTGATCCTGACTCGACGAGCCCCTTTAAATTGAGAATTAGCCTTATATTTCTAACCTTGTTCATACCAAGCCCTTTTAGTTGGTATTAGACTTCAAATTTATGGGTAATACACTTTTCCGCCAAACATGGTTGAACTTGGTTTTTGGAGGGGGTGTTAGCCTTGGATTTTCGGACAAATTGATCCTGACTCGACGAGCCCCTTTTAAATCAGAATTAGCCTTAGATTTCTAACCTTGTTCATATCCAAGCCCATTTAGTTGGTATTAGACTTCAAATTTTTGGGTAATTCACTTTTCCCCCAAACATGGTTGAACTTGGTTTTTGGAGGGGGTGTTAGCCTTGGATTTTCGGACAAATTAATCCTGACTCGACGAGCCCCATTTAAAGGAGTATTAGACTTATATTTCTATCCTTTTTCATATCCAAGACCTTTTAGTTGGTATTAGACTTCAAATTTATGGGTAATACACTTTTCCCCCAAACATGGTTGAACTTGGTTTTTGGAGGGGGTGCTAGCCTTGGATTTTCGGACAAATTGATCGTGACTCGACGAGCCCCATTTAAATGAGTATTAGATTTATATTTCTATCCTTTTTCATATCCAAGACCTTTTAGTTGGTATTAGACTTCAAATTTATGGGTAATACACTTTTCCCCCAAACATGGTTAAACTTGGTTTTTGGAGGGGGTGTTAGCCTTGGATTTTCGGACAAATTGATCCTGACTCGACGAGCCCCTTTTAAATTATAATTAGCCTTAGATTTCTAACCTTGTTCATATCCAAGCCCATTTAGTTGGTACTAGACTTCAAATTTATGGGTAATACACTTTTCCCCCAAACATGGTTGAACTTGGTTTTTGAGGGGGTGTTAGCCTTGGATTTTTGGACAAATTGATCCTGACTCGACGAGCCCCTTTAAAATGAGAATTAGCCTTATATTTCTAACCTTGTTCATACCAAGCCCTTTTAGTTGGTATTAGACTTCAAATTTATGGGTAATACACTTTTCCCCCAAACATGGTTGAACTTGGTTTTTGGAGGGGGTGTTAGCCTTGGATTTTCGGACAAATTGATCGTGACTCGACGAGCCCCATTTAAATGAGTATTAGCTTTATATTTCTATCCTTTGTTTCATATCCAAGACCTTTTAGTTGGTATTAGACTTCAAATTTATGGGTAATACACTTTTCCCCCCAAACATGGTTGAAACTTGGTTTTTTGGAGGGGGTGTTAGCCTTGGATTTTCGGACAAATTGATCCTGACTCGACGAGCCCCTTTTAAATGATAATTAGCCTTAGATTTCTAACCTTGTTCATATCCAAGCCCATTTAGTTGGTACTAGACTTCAAATTTATGGGTAATACACTTTTCCCCCAAACATGGTTGAACTTGGTTTTTGGAGGGGGTGTTAGCCTTGGATTTTCGGACAAATTGATCCTGACTCGACGAGCCCCTTTTAAATCAGAATTAGCCTTAGATTTCTAACCTTGTTCATATCCAAGCCCTTTTAGTTGGTATTAGACTTCAAATTTATGAGTAATACACTTTTCCCCCAAACGTGGTTGAACTTGGTTTTTGGAGGGGGTGTTAGCCTTGGATTTTCGGACAAATTGATCCTGACTCGACGAGCCCCATTTAAATGATTATTAGACTTATATTTCTATCCGTTTTCATATCCAAGACCTTTTAGTTGGTATTAGACTTCAAATTTATGGGTAATACAGTTTTTCCCCCAAACATGGTTGAACTTGGTTTTTGGATGGGGTGTTAGCATTGGATTTTCGGACAAATTGATCCTGACTCGACGAGCCCCTTTTAAATGATAATTAGCCTTAGATTTCTAACCTTGTTCATATCCAAGCCCATTTAGTTGGTACTAGACTTCAAATTTATGGGTAATACACTTTTCCCCCAAACATGGTTGAACTTGGTTTTTGGAGGGGGTGTTAGCCTTGGATTTTTGGACAAATTGATCCTGACTCGACGAGCCCCTTTAAAATGAGAATTAGCCTTATATTTCTAACCATGTTCATACCAAGCCCTTTTAGTTGGTATTAGACTTCAAATTTATGGGTAATACACTTTTCCGCCAAACATGGTTGAACTTGGTTTTTGGAGGGGGTGTTAGCCTTGGATTTTCGGACAAATTGATCCTGACTCGACGAGCCCCTTTTAAATCAGAATTAGCCTTATATTTCTAACCTTGTTCATATCCAAGCCCATTTAGTTGGTATTAGACTTCAAATTTTTGGGTAATACACTTTTCCCCCAAACATGGTTGAAATTGGTTTTTGGAGGGGGTGTTAGCCTTGGATTTTCGGACAAATTAATCCTGACTCGACGAGCCCCATTTAAATGAGTATTAGACTTATATTTCTATCCTTTTTCATATCCAATACCTTTTATTTGGTATTAGACTTCAAATTTATGGGTAATACACTTTTCCCCCAAACATGGTTGAACTTGGTTTTTGGAGGGGGTGTTAGCCTTGGATTTTCGGACAAATTGATCCTGACTCGACGAGCCCCTTTTAAATGAGAATTAGCCTTAGATTTCTAACCTTGTTCATATCCAAGCCCTTTTAGTTGGTATTAGACTTCAAATTTATGGGTAATACACTTTTCCCCCAAACATGGTTGAACTTGGTTTTTGGAGGGGGTGTTAGCCTTGGATTTTCGGACAAATTGATCCTGACTCGACGAGCCCCTTTTAAATCAGAATTAGCCTTAGATTTCTAACCTTGTTCATATCCAAGCCCATTTAGTTGGTATTAGACTTCAAATTTTTGGGTAATAAACTTTTCCCCCAAACATGGTTGAACTTGGTTTTTGGAGGGGGTGTTAGCCTTGGATTTTCGGACAAATTAATCCTGACTCGACGAGCCCTTTTAAATGAGTATTAGACTTATATTTCTATCCTTTTTCATATCCAAGACCTTTTAGTTTGTATTAGACGTCAAATTTATGGGTAATACACTTTTCCCCCAAACATGGTTGAACTTGGTTTTTGGAGGGGGTGTTAGCCTTGGATTTTCGGAAAAATTGATCCTGACTCGACAAGCCCCATTTAAATGAGTATTAGCCTTATATTTCTAACCTTGTTTATATGCAAGTCCTTTTAGTTGGTATTTGACGTCAAATTTATGGGTAATACACTTTTCCCCCAAACATGGTTGAACTTGGTTTTTGGAGGGGGTGTTAGCCTTGGATTTTCGGACAAATTGATCCTGATTCGACGAGCCCCTTTTAAATGATAATTAGCCTTGTATTTCTAACCTTGTTCATATCCAAGCCCTTTTAGTTGGTACTAGACTTCAAATTTATGGGTAATACACTTTTCCCCCAAACATGGTTGAACTTGGTTTTTTGAGGGGGTGTTAGCCTTGGATTTTCGGACAAATTGATGCTGACTCGACGAGCCCCTTTTAAATGAGAATTAGCCTTAGATTTCTAACCTTGTTCATATCCAAGCCCTTTTAGTTTGTATTAGACTTCAAATTTATGGGTAATACACTTTTCCACCAAACATGGTTGAACTTGGTTTTTGGAGGGGGTGTTAGCCTTGGATTTTCGGACAAATTGATCCTGACTCGACGAGCCCCTTTTAAATCAGAATTAGCCTTAGATTTCTAACCTTGTTCATATCCAAGCCCATTTAGTTGGTATTAGACTTCAAATTTTTGGGTAATAAACTTTTCCCCCAAACATGGTTGAACTTGGTTTTTGGAGGGGGTGTTAGCCTTGGATTTTCGGACAAATTAATCCTGACTCGACGAGCCCCATTTAAATGAGTATTAGACTTATATTTCTATCCTTTTTCATATCCAAGACCTTTTAGTTGGTATTAGACTTCAAATTTATGGGTAATACACTTTTCCCCCAAACATGGTTGAACTTGGTTTTTGGAGGGGGTGTTAGCCTTGGATTTTCGGACAAATTGATCGTGACTCGACGAGCCCCATTTAAATGAGTATTAGATTTATATTTCTATCCTTTTTCATATCCAAGACCTTTTAGTTGGTATTAGACTTCAAATTTATGGGTAATACACTTTTCCCCCAAACATGGTTAAACTTGGTTTTTAGAGGGGGTGTTAGCCTTGGATTTTCGGACAAATTGATCCTGACTCGACGAGCCCCTTTTAAATGATAATTATACTTAGATTTCTAACCTTGTTCATATCCAAGCCCTTTTAGTTGGTATTAGACTTCAAATTTATGAGTAATACACTTTTCCCCCAAACGTGGTTGAACTTGGTTTTTGGAGGGGGTGTTAGCCTTGGATTTTCGGACAAATTGATCCTGACTCGACGAGCCCCATTTAAATGAGTATTAGACTTATATTTCTATCCGTTTTCATATCCAAGACCTTTTAGTTGGTATTAGACTTCAAATTTATGGGTAATACACTTTTTCCCCCAAACATGGTTGAACTTGGTTTTTGGAGGGGGTGTTAGCATTGGATTTTCGGACAAATTGATCCTGACTCGACGAGCCCCTTTTAAATGATAATTAGCCTTAGATTTCTAACCTTGTTCATATCCAAGCCCATTTATTTGGTACTAGACTTCAAATTTATGGGTAATACACTTTTCCCCCAAACATGGTTGAACTTGGTTTTTAGAGGGGGTGTTAGCCTTGGATTTTCGGACAAATTGATCGTGACTCGACGAGCCCCATTTAAATGAGTATTATATTTATATTTCTATCCTTTTTCATATCCAAGACCTTTTAGTTGGTATTAGACTTCAAATTTATGGGTAATACACTTTTCCCCCAAACATGGTTAAACTTGGTTTTTGGAGGGGGTGTTAGCCTTGGATTTTCGGACAAATTGATCCTGACTCGACGAGCCCCTTTTAAATGATAATTATACTTAAATTTCTAACCTTGTTCATATCCAAGCCCTTTTAGTTGGTATTAGACTTTAAATTTATGAGTAATACACTTTTCCCCCAAACGTGGTTGAACTTGGTTTTTGGAGGAGGTGTTAGCCTTGGATTTTCGGACAAATTGATCCTGACTCGACGAGCCCCATTTAAATGAGTATTAGCCTTATATTTCTATCCGTTTTCATATCCAAGACCTTTTAGTTGGTATTAGACTTCAAATTTATGGGTAATACATTTTTTCCCCCAATACATGGTTGAACTTGGTTTTTGGAGGGGGTGTTAGCATTGGATTTTCGGACAAATTGATCCTGACTCGACGAGCCCCTTTTAAATGATAATTAGCCCTAGATTTCTAACCTTGTTCATATCCAAGCCCATTTAGCTGGTACTAGAATTCAAATTTATGGGTAATACACTTTTCCCCCAAACATGGTTGAACTTGGTTTTTGGAGGGGGTGTTAGCCTTGGATTTTCGCACAAATTGATCCTGACTCGACGAGCCCCTTTAAATTGAGAATTCGCCTTATATTTCTAACCTTGTTCATACCAAGCCCTTTTAGTTGGTATTAGACTTCAAATTTATGGGTAATACATTTTTCCGCCAAACATGGTTGAACTTGGTTTTTGGAGGGGGTGCTAGCCTTGGATTTTCGGACAAATTGATCCTGACTCGACGAGCCCCTTTTAAATCAGAATTAGCCTTAGCTTTCTAACCTTGTTCATATCCAAGCCCATTTAGTTGGTTTTAGACTTCAAATTTTTGGGTAATACACTTTTCCCCCAAACATGGTTGAACTTGGTTTTTGGAGGGGGTGTTAGCCTTGGATTTTCGGACAAATTAATCCTGACTCGACGAGCCCCATTTAAATTAGTATTAGACTTATATTTCTATCCTTTTTCATATCCAAGACCTTTTAGTTGGTATTAGACTTCAAATTTATGGGTAATACACTTTTCCCCCAAACATGGTTGAACTTGGTTTTTGGAGGGGGTGTTAGCCTTGGATTTTTGGACAAATTGATCCTGACTCGACGAGCCCCTTTAAATTGAGAATTAGCCTTATATTTCTAACCATGTTCATACGAAGCCCTTTTAGTTGGTATTAGACTTCAAATTTATGGGTAATACACTTTTCCGCCAAACATGGTTGAACTTGGTTTTTGGAGGGGGTGTTAGCCTTGGATTTTCGGACAAATTGATCCTGACTCGACGAGCCCCTTTTAAATCAGAATTAGCCTTAGATTTCTAACCTTGTTCATATCCAAGCCCATTTAGTTGGTATTAGACTTCAAATTTTTGGGTAATACACTTTTCCCCCAAACATGGTTGAACTTGGTTTTTGGAGGGGGTGTTAGCCTTGGATTTTCGGACAAATTAATCCTGACTCGACGAGCCCCATTTAAATGAGTATTAGACTTATATTTCTATCCTTTTTCATATCCAAGACCTTTTAGTTGGTATTAGACTTCAAATTTATGGGTAATACACTGTTCCCCCAAACATGGTTGAACTTGGTTTTTGGAGGGGGTGTTAGCCTTGGATTTTCGCACAAATTGATCCTGACTCGACGAGCCCCTTTTAAATGAGAATTAGCCTTAGATTTCTAACCTTGTTCATATCCAAGCCCTTTTAGTTGGTATTAGACTTCAAATTTATGGGTAATACACTTTTCCCCCAAACATGGTTGAACTTGGTTTTTGGAGGGGGTGTTAGCCTTGGATTTTCGGACAAATTGATCCTGACTCGACGAGCCCCTTTTAAATCAGAATTAGCCTTAGAATTCTTATCTTGTTCATATCCAAGCCCATTTAGTTGGTATTAGACTTCAAATTTT